>SEYY01020229.1:20000-42500 GCA_009176605.1 Armadillidium nasatum
CTTACTAACATTTACATCTCGACTCTTCGGTTTTTTTTTTTAACTGGACGTATCGAGATCTTTCGATAGAGTCTGGCACAAAACTTGGTTTTTAAACTTTCCTTTATTGGTATCTATCCTTCTCTCTGAAATCTCTGATTTCTTTAACTCGTTACACAGTAAATCTTCTACACTACGATCGTTCATCTTTTAAACTTATCAAATATGTTCATCAGAGAAATGTATTTTCTCATATTCTTTTATTCCTCAATTATGGTCATTATATTTCTTTTGTCACATCAGAAATTCACTCTTTGTTCCAAAGACTTCACCTTTCACTCTTTTCATTTCGAAAAGTATACTTACTTAAACAGCCAGAAATAGTTAATGCTAGAATAACCTTGGTGCAGCTTGCCTCTGGCGAACATTTGATTTCCCTATTTTTTAAAAGAAAAAAAAATTATAAAAAAAATAAACACACACACACACAATGTATTTGCACCTAAGATACTTTTATCATAATCGTGTAGGAAAATTTCTCTAGATTTTCTTTCAAGGAACCAAACAAGATACCTCTGCCACACGAATCTGATTATCTATCACAAACCCTTTGTTAACGTACTTGACTCTTTTCAATACCTCAAAAACTCAATTCCCTAACCTATCGATACATTATCTTCTACAAAATTCAAATCTTTCATTGCCCTTAATATTTACAATATTTCTTATTCTCATCATCTTTTGAAAGAGTTACATACTTTCATTAAAGATGTTTTAAAAAGTTTGGTTACCTTTACCGTGATACTTTCGGAATTTCTCACTGCCCCTGTTTCTCTCTCACTCGCTCAAAATTTCTTTAGCCATCGAATTACTGCATCTCTCGTCTTTTACCATTAGTATTTACCATGCTATACAATGCTTTTACAATGTTAAAATTTTTCCGATATCCATATTCATATACTTCCTCCTTTGAGGAGTTTATGTTACTAGCCTTTCCTTACAATTTTATTCTTTCCACACATTAAAAGTAAACTCAACCGCTATTCTCTTCACGTACTATACTGGTGAAAGAAAAAACATTCATCCAATTCTTCCATCTTTTATTAACTGCAATTATATTTTTTTAAATAATTTTTCAAGCGCCTTATATAGATGCAAATTGGTCCTTGTACTACGAATTTGCTCATTTTCCCCCATTTTCAATATATATATATATATATATATATATATATATATATATATATATATATATATATATATATATATATATATAATATATATATATATATATATATATATATATATATATAGTATATATAGATATATAGATAGATATATAGAGAGATATATAGATATATGAGGACCGACCGGTGCCCCGATACCGGCCAACCAATGCTATTTTTACTGACCCCAGCCCCGGCCCCGGCTAATAATCAATTGCAAATTCTACTTTTTAATGGTGGATTAAAACAAACAAAATATAAGAAAATTAAGATTTTTTTTCTTACTTTTTCAACATTTTTTTTTCCTTTTCCGTTTCTTTTGACCGCTCTTCTGCTAGTGAAATGCTCATTTTTGTTTTGATTTTAGATGTCCCCATAAAGATTTGGTTGAAAATTTTTTACTTGGGGCACCCGAAGGTCCTCTTCTAAATTTCCTGACTGCACATGTTGCATTTAGCGATTTTGAGCCTATCCTGAAACATTGTAAAGTACTCCTATATCGCTGAAGCTGATCTTTTAGTCATAGTGACTGAAAGTATAAAGAAAATAATTTTGAATTTTTTTCTGAAAAATTAATATAATCATTAATTTAAGAGAATGCTGACTATTCTACTCCTTCCTTGTAATTAAATCTAATTTTCTTAACCTAAAATTTCAGTGCTTTTGACCTCTTTACAAATTTTAAGAAACCCCTGTCAGAGCCCCGGCCCCGGCAAAATTCCAGACCCAGTCGGTGTATATATATATGTATATATATATATATATATATATATATATATATATATATATATATATATATATATATATATATATATATATATATATATATATATATATATATATATGCTTTTTTCCGAATACTATTCCCTAATTTCATACGAACACCATTTCTAATCATATTCGAGCCTGTAAAAAAACTCAAATCTTAGTCTGACATGTAAATGAAAACTGGTAAGATTTGTTCATTTATTTTTTAAAAATAATAATAATAATAATAATAAATAATAATAATAATAATAATAATAATAATAATAATAAGAATAATAATAATAAATTGATAGCTACTTTGTTATCGTGCCATCAGTGAAATGACACATTATAAAATCGAAAGGTGTCTAAGTGATGCATCATTATGTATGTCACCACTCCCCGGTCACACCTCCGAACTCTGCCAGAGATTCTGACACACTTACATATACGCTACACTAACCTAATTAACATGTTACAAAAATCAACTAATAAGGAAATAAAAACAAAAACCCTCTATAAATTGCAGCCTAAAATACTTTTCACTTTGCCTCCTATAAGGAACCTATATATATATATATATATATATATATATATATATATATATATATATATATATATATATATATATATATATATATATATATATATATATATATATATATATATATATATATATATATAGATTTTTTTTTTTAAATCCGATTTCGGCAAGTTTGTGATATTGATACTTGGTATTAGAGACTTGCGCGGGTATGGACAAACCCGTAAGCCCGTGTCCTGCAAGGCCCACGGGCGAGTATGGGTGGGCAGAATCATGTTTAAAATATTATAAGGCAGGTAAGGGCGGGGCCGATAGGTGATAACGGGCGGGTAATGGTCAGGCAGGACGAAGCTTGAAAAATAAATCGGGCCTGTGGGTAAGCCTGAGACTAACCATTTCCTTTCAAGGTTTATATATATATATATATATATATATATATATATATATATATATATATATATATATATATATATATATATATATATATATATATATATATATATATATATATATATATATATATATATATATATATATATATATATTACCTTTAGAAAATCTATTAAGGCTCAATACGAGCGGGCCATAAAACGTCTTTATGAAAATCACGAGCGGGTATTGGCGGGCCATTAAATAAGAAAAATTTCCGATCCAGGTACGGACGGATTATGTAAGAATAACGGGTATAAGGGAAAGAGAGCTGAAAAATACCGGCCTGTGCAGGTTTCTTTCTTGGTCTCTAAAATTTTGATTTCTCCCCATCCATTTCTACTTTTTAAGACCAGCCGCACATTTTTTTAATGAAATTCCGCCCACTATTGTTCGGATTATCAGAAATAGCAAAGATTCAATTTGTTTTAAACCGAGGAGCAAAAGACTTTTTGGTTAGCTTTTTTTATTTTAAGTTTCATTTCAGTTTTTATTATATATATATATATATATATATATATATATATATATATATATATATATATATATATATATATATATATATATATATATATATATATATATATATATATATATACTCCGGAGGGAAAGGCCAATACCCACATGGTATCAACTACACATGATTTGTTAAATTCTAAATCTGATAAATTATGGACCGCCATGAATCGAAACATAGAGTTTCAAAGTATTTAATCTATAGTAAGTAGAGGACAGTAAAGAAAGAAGCCTGTTCCACATTTACAATGTGATGTAACGTACATGTAAATACTACCATCACGGTTCAAACTGTGGCCAGATGAATGTAAAGAGTAAGATTGTGAATGTGTAGTTTGAAGAGGACGTATGCAGTTAGAGGTTTCTCAAGAAGTGTCTGTTACAATTGATAATATAAAGAGTAAAGAAAAGTTTCATGGCAAAAAAAAAAGAGAGAGATTTGAGAGAGTTGGTGAGAGTAGATTCAATAAGGCGAAAAAACCATTCGATTTCCCCTTCTCACGAGTGAAATTTCACTGTATGCGATGAGCACTCCATACAGGGACGAACAACGCCCATATACAGACAACAAGCAACAGGGGTGGAGTAAAAAATATCCCATAAAGGCTTCATATCACAAAACCTCTCAAAAGTTAGTTTAATCACAGAAGGAAAATCAAAGTATTAAGAAAACGAGAAGGCTGAGTTTTATTGATTCAAGGATGCTGAAGTTAAATGTGGAAGATTCTGCAGAGTAGATAGCTGAAGGTAATAAGCTTTGGAGGCAATAATAACAATCGTGTTTTCTCCTCCTCGATTAGAAATGCGAAAGAGATCAGAGGTCATTTGTTCGAAGACCGTCATCTAGTAATAGATACTTGAAGTTGGATGGGACGCCTTTCAAAGTGAAAGGAATAATGAATGGCGAAATCGTCAGCATAAATGTAAAGTAAGTGACAGAGAATGATATTGTCGAAGAGAAGATTAGGGATAGGATAGGGTTCTGGGGAACACCATTACTAATAGGTTTGAAGGATGACCGGAGGCTGTCTATAATTGCTATTATAGAACGACAAGAAAGGAAATCAGAAATACAAGTATAGATACTGAAAAGGGAAAATTTGCAAATCAAAACCTTGTACCAGACTCTATGAAAGGCTTTGGATATGTCCAGCGCCACAATAAAAGGTTCACCAAAATGTTAATGAGCATATGACAATGAATCAAATAACAGGGGAAAAAAATAACCAACAGAGTACACCTTTCGAAAGCTATGCTGGCGATATGAGTTATGATTAGAAGAAATGAGATGTTTCCAAATCCTCCTGTTAAGGATAGATTCGAAACTTTGAAGAGAATAGACGTTAAAGCTATAGTACGATGGTTAAGGGTATTTGTAGTTGTTGTTGAGGGGGGTTTCCCTTTTTACGTCACAGGTTGCACTACCACGCGCTTCCAGCAGGAAGGAAATGTTGAAGTCGAAAGCAAAGGCTGAAACAATTTAAATAGGTTGGGTGCAAACTCGGAAGTACATGTCTTAAGAACCACAGGTGGAATACCAATGGAAACATGCCACATCTTGGTGTTAAGTTCAAGAGCAGAAATAACATAGAAAAAAATTGCAATATTAGACATTTATTATAAATGAGTTATAGAGGGTGAAGGAGGAGGAATAACTCCGGAATCATCTATAGTGAAATTAGAGGCAAATGTTTGAGAGAAAACTTCGGCTTTAGCAAAAGGTAAATGGCAGTTTCGCGTGTCGGAGGATATAGAAGGAAAAGAGAAAGCAAAATTACGAGTTGTCATTTTCGGAAAAAATGACAAAAAAAGGGCGTGATGAGGTGAAACCAGAAGTATCACATTTTCTACCAATAGAGTATTTAATGTCACGGATAAAAGATTTGCACGAGTATGGTATGAAATATAAGGAACATTAGGTCTCTAGAATTTGAAGATGGCAGAGTCTGAAAACGTCGCTCCTTCTGTGAATAGCACCTGAATAAGCTGAGTTAAGCCAATATTTATTAGGTTTAGTTGATAGGAAAGAATATGGAAAATGTTCACCTCCATACCAGAAAAAAATCACAGATTTTTTCCGTTCCACGCATTCCGAGGAAGGGGTCCCTCCTACCGAAGCAGAAACTATAGTAGTACAGTTGCAAGTCCGACCAGTTAGCAGCATCTGTGCAAAAATCGTTTTCTCAGTGTAAGCAGGACCCTTTCCTAAAAAAAAAAATTTTGGTGAAAGAACAGGATACAGAGATAAGTAGGTTATTGGAGGAGAAAGAATTCAACAGTATAAGAAGATAAGATTGGAGGTGAAGAAAAGGTCTGGTATGTTAGGTTCACCTACAAGGCGATCAGATATTTGGGTAAACTCGGTAGAGAGATGCACGATCTGCTCGAGGTTATTCTGGATAGAGAAATGGTATGCGAGTTCACTAGCTGCACCTTGAGAATTAAAAGGAAAGCTATTGGCAGTGGTGAACTTTAAAATCATTAAGAATGATGATTTTAAAAGAGAGGATGTGTCCTGTTTTGGAGTTTATGTCATCAAAGAACTTAGAATAGTCTTTAAAGATAAATATACATGACAGATGAATCCAAATGACTGGCAAGAGTCTGAGCCATAGGGTAGAAAATTCAGAAGACTCCAAACAAAGAAACGAGAACACGTAACGACTTTGAGCGCATAAAATATCGCAACCACACTTGACTGAAAATTAATAGATTAAGAGAGAACAGAGTATGGTTTTCTATCAGAATGCTCGAACATCCCGAGTTTTGGTTAGGAATAAAAGGCGAGATTTTGAGAAAAAGAGTTATATCTAATATAAATACCATTTCTTCAAAGCTACATCGAAGGTGAATATTTTGGGTCACCTGGATTGTCTAGTGGTTAAAGCAATGGACTCGGATTTCTAATGCGAAGGAAAGTCGGTTCGAACCACAGAGAACAAATGTTAATCTTCTATTTTCAAATATATTTTCAATTTTTTAACATCTATTACATTGCAAGCATCTTAGCATATTAATTATATATATATATATATATATATATATATATATATATATATATATATATATATATATATATATATATATATATATATATATATATATATATATATATATATATATATAATATTTATACGAACATGTTTTCAACACAACTGTCATAAAAAAAAATGTTACACGCTCTAGGTGAGTTTACAATTACCAAACTACCTTTTAGAAAATCAATTAGGGCTCAATATGAGCGGGCCATCATTAACCTGAGTTAGCATTCCTTACTGTATTAGACAACTATATGGTCCGTTTGATGCTTTCCTAACCATGTGAAAATATTTGTTGAATTTAGGCTCCACAAGATTAGCCCCCATAAGAGACTCAAACAGCACTGTTATTACAATCACAACCGAAATAAGGTTCGAGTCTCAAGAGTGATCGGACTTTCAATGAGTGGGTGCATTTCGAGAGGAATGTGTTATGCATTAATTTCATAAATGTTGTGTGAGTAGCCCTACTACAGAGAGTTTTTCATGCCCTTAATTCATGGTAACAAGCTCTTGAGTTCTTCCTCAGAAAGGTTTCAAACCTAAGTAAATTTAACAGTTTGAGGGGCAAAGCCCAAACCCTAAGAATACGAAACCCACGCTCTGTCCGCTGAGTTACAGGAACTGTCCCTTGTTTTTCTTCTAATCATTCAACATTACCCAACAGAACAATAGAAGCCCCAAGCTTATTTTAAACACCTAAAATAAAAATAAAATTGATCTTTAAAAATAATGGAAGATTAAATCAATCCACACTACAATTTTTTAAAATTATTTTCCATTTTTTTTTTTTTTTTTTTTTATATTTATTATATATATATATATATATATATATATATATATATATATATATAATATATATATATATATATATATATATATATATATATATATATATATATATATATAATTTTTTTTTTTTTTTTTTTTTTTTTTTTTTTTTTTTTTTTTATTAATAATAATAATAATAATAATAATAATAATAATAATAATAATAATAATAATAATAATGGACAAACCGTCTTCGAACACAATCAGCGACTTGCTTTTTCCACGTCCACATTTTAAGCAAGAACAGTATACACACACACACAACATTCACACACATACATACATACACACATTAAAATATCGTTTTGAACGAACATGTTCGTATGCGCGAGCGTTTTGGCGAGTTTTTCCCCGACGGTTAAAATTCAAATTTTGCTTGTCATTCCAAGAGCCGTTATATATATATATATATATATATATATATATATATATATATATATATATATATATATATATATATATATATATATATATATATATATATATATATATATATATATATATATATATATATATATATATATATCAGCCATTTTCTGAAGCCTAAATCTGATAAAGAGAAATTTTTCGATTCCAAAAATACCTTTCATCCCCCCCCCTCCCCCAACTATCAATCCCCATACATTTCGACACTCACTCCCATTTCTCCCGTCCCTCAATCGGCACCCAATCTCTATCAACCATAAACGGACGTTTCTTATTCCCATACACATATAAATTAAACTTAAGGCTATATATGGTCGTGCTCTTCAGAGGCTGAAGAAACGAGCCTGCCATATAACTTTGCCCCTCCTACTTTTAACCTTTTATTTTTCTATAACAGGTGAAAGGACGGCCGGTAGGGACGGTAAAGGACAAACGGAGGCCAATGGGCAGATACAAGTTGCCATATATATATATATATATATATATATATATATATATATATATATATATATATATATATATATATATATATATATATATATATATATATATATATATATATATATATATATATATATATATATATATATATATACTTGGCCTATGTTTATGTGAGCATTTGTGTGTGTTTGAGTGTGAACATAATAAATAAAAAAGTGGAAGTATGATGAGTCATTATGAATTAGGAAAGAACCATTTAACCCTAACAAATAGGTATCGTAGATATCATTCAAAATCTTGTAATATATTTATGATAGTTTGCCTATTCATTTAAATTTGGAAAATAAAAATGAATTCACCACAAAAGCTCCATTACATTTTTAAGTATGTTAGTTTCTTATTGTTATTTAAAAATATATATATATATCAAACTTAACATATAAAGAAAGGTTAATAAACGTTTGTACCAAAAACAAGCTTACAATAAATACCATTGAAGTACACGAAAACAAAGCACTCTGGCAAATTCAAATGACCGTATGATATCTTTCAAAACTGACCAAACCACAAATATAAAATTACATCCATATAAATTAAATAAATATAAATTTGCATCTGGTAAAAATAGTCAAGTTGTTTTTATCAAATATCACTTAACTAACCCAAAACCACCAATTCCCAACATGGCTTATATAAATTAAACATTAAGTAATTAGAGGGAACACCATTCAGTCAGTATATATATTAAGGTAAAAAATATTTTTTCTGACCAATGCCTTGCACCCCCCCCCCCAAATACCCTGCCCGTAAGGGTTTTACGGGATGTATATAGTAGGGTGATTTTTAATATAAAGAAGAAATACGAATGTTGTTTTCAAAAACAAGTCATATGGTTTATTAGTTAGGACATTCTGCAAAAAAAAAAAAAAAAAAAAAAAATTTTTTTTTTCCTCCTCCTGCTTCCACGCGTCGCGCCCTCTGGCTGGCTGAATAAATAATTTTTGTCAAATCTAAAAAATTTAAACGAATGTCCGTCCCGATTGACCCTCTAAAACAATCGGAACGGCTTAAACAATCGGAACTGTCCCGAAAAATTCGGGACGGATGGTCACTCTAGTATACACCACATAATTATCTAATATATCATTTAGGAAATCATTTAAACTACAAATATATGTAGGAAATTTAGGTCATATATATATATATATATATATATATATATATATATATATATATATATATATATATATATATATATATATATATATATATATATATATATATATATATATATATATATATATATATATATTTTTTTGAAATGTTATAATTTTGTAAATGGTTTGAATGAAGTCAGTAGTTGTTACAGTTAATAGAAATAGAGGTGCTATAGAGAGAAAAAAATAATCTAACTCAGTGAGTGAGTAAAAATAAATAATAATAATAATATCCTATACTAACCTCATAAGTATATACTTGACCAGTAAATATCCTCAGAAAGATCAACTTTTCGATGTAGAGAAACTTCAATTTTAAAGCTAATGTCGTGGAGATACTTTTTAATTAACATTATTATTTCTGCACATAAAAATTTAAACAGCATTATAAATACGATACAATTTTTACGATTTGGAATTAATTAAAACAAATCAAAATGAACTACTTTGATTTAATTATTTTACGTACAATAAACAGGTGTTAATATATATATATATATTATATATATATATATATATATATATATATATATATATATATATATATATATATATATATATATATATATATATATACGGTATCTTTCTGAGTTGGGAGGAATTTCGGAAACATCCGGTAAACACGCATGAATTTATTTATTCATATCTTGTGGGACCACCTACCGCATTCATAACTGATTCATTCTTCAGGGAGTAAACAAATAAGTTCTGAATGGTGCATAACGATAGGTTATACAATTCCTCAAGACAATCTAGACCAGGTTCCTATAGGATGCTGCTAATGGATAGTGATCCCGAACCCTATTATCCAATACTAACCACAGGGAATCTATGAAATTATAGTATTAAGTTTTGAAGATTGTAGAGGTCAGGGAAAAAAGTGAAACCTTATCTGAAATCTTATTCAAACCACGACTGGACAAGAACTGTATAACATTTGACCCTATCACCCTGATCAATAGTGCAGCATCCAAGAAAATAGAAATTCTGAAACATACGATGTACCTTCTTGCGCAAAATGGCTACATAACTGGCAGTTACATTATTGTGAATAGTGATAATAAGGTATACAGAGTATCATAAGGTATACAGAGTAACCATAAGAGACCCTTCTCCATGCTTCACTCGTGAAGACAGTCCTGATCATAGGCCTGGGAATGGTGTTCTCCATAGGTAAACTCCTGGAGGTTGGTACCAGTGTAAAGGTCGAATTCGTTGAACCAAAAGTTCTGGTTTCCATTTTTCCGCAGTTAAATCCTTATAAGAATTCTACCACTCTCTCTTCCTGGTATTCACAGGTTTACAAAATATTTGGCAATTGCAGCACGCACATGAATATTATTTGTGCTAACGATGTTTGCAAGACTGATATCATCTCAGATGTACTTTTGCAGATACTGTTTCAGTTTTCGCAACAATCTTCCGTAATTTTCATCTATCTTTACCACCCAATTTTACCTTATGTCCACGCTGGTATTTATCAATTTTTGGGAAGCACAATGTGCATGTCACTTTGACATCCCCACAAACAATGTCACTTGGCTCAAAAAAACACATAATATCACACAAATTGTCCTCTTTGAAACTCTAAGTTCGGATATACTTCACTTGTACCAGCACAGAATGTTGATCACAAAAGAATTGACCCTTTCTACCGGCATTTTAAGTTACCTATCACAGGCAACATGAATAACTACGACCACTCTTCGATTTCTGCTGTTTACATATTTTTGTAAAAAAATAAAATAAAATATACACACACACACACACATTATATATATATATATATATATATATATATATATATATATATATATATATATATATATATATATATATATATATATATATATATATATATTATATATATATATATAATATATATATATATATATATATATATATAGATATACCTGTCTAGAAGATTCTCTCACTTTTTCCAATCGTACAAAAGTACCAGATTTAGCAACGTTAATAATAATTATTATAACAATTGGAACTACTTTTTTAGATACAACAAACTAGCTCGACTTAACAAATGTACGCCTACGGTGAGCGAATAAGATTGGCCTAAAAAAGGAAGGAAAAATTATGTAAAAATTAAACATATTTAAAAAAAAAAAAGTGTAAAGGTACTTATGGTACATCAGAGATGGTGTAGGGCTACCACCTATCGTAAATCAAAGTTGCTATAATGCTATACTAAAAAAACAAAACAAAACAAAAACAAAAAAATCAAACATACTTGGGAGCATCTTCTAGACAAGGTATAGGTAAAGGTTAAGAAATTGTCTAACCTTCGATATATGGAAACATCGATTTATCAACGCAAATTTTTAGATATTTGTATTGTTATTTTTTAGCTTTCATTTCATTTATGGCTATTAATATTATTATAAATATTATTATAAATATTATTAAAATTATTATTATTATTATTATTATTGTTATTATTATTATTTAGTTTTCTTGCGTACTTAGTTCGACTTGTCATAACCTGAAAGACCGAAATTTGTCGTGTGATACAGGCCTAACTGATAGAAAGAACGTTACCGTGGTATAGAGGCCTACTGACGTATTACACTATATATATATATATATATATATATATATATATATATATATATATTATATATATATATATATATATATATATATATATATATATATATATATATATATATAGACACCAATCTGTTGAATTATAAACATTTATCTTCAACACTTATCTTAAAAATAAAAAGTACAACCTGTCACTGTACAAGGGAAATAATTACTAAAACTATTGAAATTTTAAATTATCGATTAAAATTGAAATTTCAAATTATCGATATAACAATATCGATACATAAGGTCAGACAACTTCTTAACCTAAGCCCAAGGGATATATATATATATATATATATATATATATATATATATATATATATATATATATATATATATATATATATATATATATATATATGGGCTTAGGTTAAGAAGTTGTCTGACCTTATATATCGATATTTTGAAATTTCGATAGTTTTAACAATAATTCCCCTTGTATAGTGACAGCAAGTACTTTTCTTGTTTAGATGAAAGTTAAGGATATAGGCGAAATTTATTCTACAGATTCGTGTCTTGCGTTTTTGCAACATTTTAAATTAGTAGTTACCGAAAAAAATGTGATAAGTGTAAACAAAAATGCTATATCAAAAAATGATAGTTTTTTTTATTGCAACAAAAAAAAAACAAAAAACAAAAAAAACATTGCGGGTTTAAGATGAGTGTTTTTCGGAAAAACTATTGGTTTTTGGACATGCATTTGTCTTACGAAGATGCAATATATATAATGTATTTTTTTTGTGCCAAATTTAATGGTAAAGAAGGTGTCGAGTTGTGTTGGTGTTCGCAAGACTACAGTCATTGGTTCAACTTTTACCGAGAAGTTTGCAGTTTGGAATGCTTAAATCTTAAGCAATTGCCAGGCATTTCCCGCAAAAAAAAAAATATATATATATATATATATATATATATATATATATATATATATATATATATATATATATTATATATATATATTATATATCAACGTTCCATCTATTGTTAGGCCTGTATCACACGGCAACGTCGGTCGAACTTTGTCGAACTAAGTATATAATAATATAATAATAATAATAATAATAATAATAATAATAATAATAATATAAAATAAGCACATGCGTATCCCGTAGGGCTACGCATGAGTTTGTTATTATTATTATTTATTTATTTAAAGAAATTTAATAAAATTATTATTAAAAATTTTGTGAAGCAACTCATCTTTCGATACAATATACTTTCGGCATTTAAATTGAAAATATATAAGTAATTTAATTTATTTAAAGAAATTTAAATATATATATATATATATATATAATATATATATATATATATATATATATATATATATATATATATATATATATATATATATATATATATATATGGTGAGCAACTTAATATGGACACGGCCAAAATGCTTACAAATCGAAAATGAACGGAACTAAGCACGTCTAATTAGATATAGAACTAAAATAATAATAATAATAATAATAATAATAACAATAATTAGAATACTCATAAAGGAAATTAAATCTAAATAAAAATAATACAATTGTCAAAATATTTGCATTGACATATCGATGTTTCGATATATCGATATTTCCATATATCGAAGGTCAGACAACTTCTTAAAACCTTTATCATATATTATATATATATATATATATATATATATTATATATATATATATATATATATATATATATATATATATATATATATATATATATATATATATATATATATATATATATATATATATATATATATATATATATTATATATATATATATATATATATATATATATATATATATATATATATATATATATATATAATATATATTATATATAAATATATATAGATCATGTGAAATTTACCAAATAATAAAAATCATACGACACACAGCCGAACCAGTAGTAGTAAGTAGTTGTCAAGCGTCAAAATTTTAAATTACAAAAAATATTCGAAAAAATTTACTTGGAGTCTGTAACTTGATATCGACACATCGATTATCATGTCGATATTTTAAAATTTACTCACCACTCATTTGCAGTGGGACGTTCTCTAATAATAATAATAATAATAATAATAATAATAATAATAATAATAATAATAATAATAATAATCTTTTCTTTTTAGGAACGTTTTTCCTTTTAAAGTTTATAAAGAAACTGTAAACAATCATTTTTGTTTTCTGCAGATTCATATTTTGCGAATGTATTTACATCGTTCAAGGGTTGAGAGGGTTGAGAGGTACAGGGGGCGGAGGGCGTCAAGGCACAAATACACAAATGTTTGTGTGAGTGCATGTTAATAAATAATAATAATAATAATAATAATAATAATAATAATAATAATAATATAAAAATTTTTCAACGAAATAAATATTCCAAGGGAATATGGAAATATCGATATTAATCTAATGTATCGATATTTGGTTTATAAACATGGAAATATCGTCAAATTTTCTGTAATTTATAAAATAGGACGTTTGACAAAACTTTAACATGCCTTCAAATGTCTGCCATAACACCATAACAATTTAATTCTCAGTAAGTTTCACTTGATATTTTGTTTCGCTTATTCTGATTATATATATATATATATATTATATATATATATATATATATATATATATATATATATATATATATATATATATATATATATATACTATATTATATATATATAATATATATAAAAAAACTCTTTTTTTTTGGTTTTGAGTAGGTTTTTTGTTTAATAAAAAAATAAATAAAAATTGAAATACTAAATAAAATTAAGAATGAAATCAAAAATGCAAAAGGACCAAACAAACTTTAAAACGTCTTAATAAAAATTAATTTTAAAAAAAATTGTTTTTAACATGTAAATGCATGGCATACGAACATGTCCGAGTGCCTAATCTCCATACCCTTGACCTGTGTGATAAATCAAAAAATTTTTTATAAAAACGAAAAACAAATATAGAATAATATTGTATGTTTGCCAATCATCTTCGTATATGGCTAAAGGGAAGCGTGTTTTGAGCCTACGCATTACTATCAAAATACGAGTTGACTTTATCATTTTATTAATAACTTATTGTCTCATTAGTATTTCATTCAACTTATTCAATATATATATATATATATTATATATATATATATATATATATATATATATATATATATATATATATATATATATAATATATATATATATATTATATACCAATCAAGTTTTAACCCACGAATTGAATTTGTGACCAATCTATATTTCAAAATTATAGCATTTATTTTTCTAATTTTTCTTTTAAAAATTTTTTTGAATTTTGCTACTCTCCAAAATTCGCTAGTCGACATTTCTCGAAATTTTTATGAAACTTTTTCCTTCTTTAAAAATTTTTTAAACGTTTCCTTTAAATTTCATGAAAATCTGGAAGTCACGTGTGTGTGTGTGTGTGTGTGTGTGTGTGTGTGTGTGTGTGTGTGTGTGTGTGTGCATATATATATATATATATATATATATATATATATATATATATATATATATATATATATATATATATATATATATATATATATATATATATATATATATATATATATATATATATATCACAAATGTGCTTAGCCCTTTTATGTGGTGGGTGGCATTTTTAAACCCCATAATCAGCCTAGTGCAATAACTTGAAAATTTTATTAAATTTTTGGCACTATAACGTTTTCAGCTACAAGACAAATAACACCAATGTGAAATTAAAACTCTATAGCCTAACAATATGTCTTTTATTATTATCTTTTATTATTATTATTATTATTATTATTATTATTATTATTATTATTATTATTATTATTATATATTATATATATATATATATATATATATATATATATATATATATATATATATATATATATATATATATATATATATATATATATATAATATATTGTTGCATCGAGTGCATTTTAAGATTTGAAAATTTCAACCGTATATCGGCAACGGTATATATGCAAATCGTTTAAGCCGTGGAAGCGCGAAAAACACCAACAATTATAATTATTACTCTTACACACACTTAATAACGGGAGTTACCTAAATAACAATGTACAAAATAACATAATTGTATATAATAATCACTAATAAATTATAGAAAAATTATAAACTTAACTAAAAAATAAAAACAAAAGCAACATCACAAGCAATGCAGTCGCAGAAACTGGCTGATCATTGTTTTAATTCTTAAGTTGACTTGTACAGTACCGCCACCTGCCGACCCAACTAAGAAATATCAGCGAGCGAGCTTTGGCTGTCTTGCGTGCAATGGAATAGGCGCCATATATATATACACACACATACACACACACACTCATATATATATATATATATATATATATATATATATATATATATATATATATATAATATATATATATATATATATATATATATATATATATATATATATATATATATATATATATATATATATATATATATATATAATAATAAAACAATTTTAATTCCTTTGACACAAATCGTAATGATACCAAGATCAAATTCATGAAATCAGGAAAGATGTTACTTTTAAAATTTCAAATTGTAACGTCACTTTTATTTATTTTTAAATTTCAATTTACGTTGCCATTGCTGAATTTAACAATCAAAAAATACTTTTTATGATTCCATGTAATAATTAACGAAAAGTCCGTTTGGGCAGCCCTACTTTCTCCACATTGCAGGGGAGAATAGGAGGGGTAGGGAGGGATTTGATAAATATATTTGCTTTTATGAGACATCAGAGATGGGGGAAGGGTATTTGCTAGGGGACAGTGGGAGGAGGGGAGAAAGGGAATGACAGAGAAGTACAGACTTGCACACGCGCATCAACTCGATGGGAGGAGTCTACAGAGACTCGAGATGTGGCACCAATGCATCAGATGACAAACGCACTTACGAACATTTCAAACCCCTTGTCTCCCTTACCTTCATAACCCCTACGTCTTATTACCTTACCCCCAATGGACAATTCTTTATTGCAGAATTAGTGGTAACATGACTTGAGCAAATTACTTAAATAGAGTAGCTATTTAAAAATTATATCTAAAATTATTACGTACAAATGAGGTTTTGCACTGGACCTAAAATAAACCTTTTATTGCGGGATTATCACATCATTGACGAATGAAGTTAAGAAGTTTAATAATGGGAGGAAGGGGGAAGGGGGATAGAGAATTGCAGCAACAAAAAGGAGACAACTTAAAATTCTAACCTCATATATATATATATATACTATATATATATATATATATATATATATATATATATATATATATATATATATATATATATATATATATATATATATATATATATATATATATATATATATACTATATATATATATATATATATATATATATCGGAGAAAGTTTTTGGTAAATTCTACGATATATTTTGCAAGGAATATTTTATTTACTAAACTATGTATATAATTATGCCCCGTCTGTCAAATCAAATTAGTTGATATTCTAATTAGTATTATCAATTACTTATTAGAAATTGTATTATTGAAAAGTATTTAGGATTATATTAAAAGAGTATACGTAAAAATCTCTAGAGTAGATTTGGCAGGATAAACCAAAGCTGCGAAATAAATCTTTTTTTTTTTTTTTTTTTTTCTATCGGCTGCAAATCCGGATCAGGTACTTCAAAATATTCGGAACCGTATTTGAGGTACTTCCAAGATATTCGGAACCGGCTTTCGGACTCACAATTATAAAGTTGCACCTCTACAATTCTGCTCCGGCTCGGAACTTTTTTATACTTGAAAAAACAATATATATATTTTAAATCAAACTCCACGCAAACATTTTACGCTCCGGCGCCGAGACTCCGCAACCCTCGGATAAACTTTTTAAAAAAAATTTAATCTCTATGGCAAAAAACTATATTAAAATAAATAATATTAATTTATTATTATTATTATTATTATTATTATTATTTTTCAAGATCCTCTTCGCGAGTTTTTTTTTTCATGGAATAGAAAGAGAGAAGAGAGAGACCTTCAGTCTTTTGGAAGGGCCAAAACACAAACTAAAATAAATAAAAGAAATAAATAAGAACGACGCTAAATCTATTTATTCCACAACATACACACACACACACACACACACACACATATATATATATTATTATATATATATATATATATATATATATATATATATATATATATATATATATATATATATATATATATATATATATATATATATATATATATATATATGATTCGGCTGTCGTCGGGAGTGGAGGTGCTTAAAACAAATGGGAAAAGAAAAGAAAGAAGCATTAGATCGAAGAGAAGAGAAGAGAGGAGATAAGAGAAGAAATGAGAAAAGACATAAGAACCATTACAATCTATTCTGAAAATTGGAATGATTATTTAGAGAATGCTTAAGAATTGTATTGAAAAGAATATTATTTTCCGAGTAACTTTAAAATAATAACAGATTTATTTTAAAATTTCGGTATTTTTCAAAATCAAAATAAAATGGATCTCAAATTATTTTCAAAATTTCTGGCGGAGCAACAAAACTTTCTATTAACATACTTTCGGCTTAAATAGAAAATTCAACATTATATTTAAGAATATAAAATTTAAAAACACGAGTTTGGATTAGGCGACAGGGTAGGAACATAAAGAATAGTTCTTCGCTCGGTTCTAGAGGCTGGGAACCCTCTAACCAGTTTTTCCTCTTAACACCACCCTGCAGCAAACGGGATATGGTAGTGTATTAAAAATATATAAATATATATATATATATATATATATATATATATATATATATATATATATATATATATATATATATATATATATATATATATATATTATATATATATATATATATATATATATATTATATTATATTTTATTTTAATTTTTTTTACATATACACAACTTTCACCCAGTTCATATTTATTTATCTTTTTTTTTACTTTTATATTTTTTTTTTAAACTAACCTATTTGCTGGAACACCACCCACAATACTTTTACCCCACACACTACTACTACTACTACTACTGCTAATAATAATAATAATAATAATAATAATAATAATAAATATTAATGAGGGTAGGATTAAATTACTCAAAAGCAAACAAGAAATTCAAAGAGGTTCGAACCCCTTTTCCTTATTTGTTCAATTGGCCCATCAAATAAAACTAGTAAACTTTTTTTTTTTTTTTAATCTTATAATATTTCATATCGTGAGGCAATCTATGTCTTTTATATATATATATATATATATATATATATATATATATATATATATATATATATATATATATATATATATATATATATATATATATATATATATATATAATATAACTTAACTGTCTTCTGAGATGGACGCATTAGGAGGAACTTTATAAAACTGAATGAAATATTTTTTTAAATTCAAAATTTCAAATTAAAATCAAAATTACTAAAAATGAGCAAAATTAATATTTAAATCAACAATTGGAAGAACAACATAATTTTATTTTCAGCACTTTTCAATAATTATAAGTAATAAAAATATATATTTTCTAAAAATTAAATGAGAAACAAAACTTTTCATAAGAACGAATTTGGAAACAAAAATTATAAAATTTGCTTTCATTTGAAATTGGTCAAAGTATGGAATTTCGGCAAAGATGGTATACTTAATGAAATTCTTATATTGGCTAATTTAATTGGTTGGCTAAATTTAATTGCTTGTAAGAACTTCAGCACCAGCATTGTCACACTTATGTGCCTGGAAATATGTTGTTCTTGTGAACGAGAGTAAGAGTTTAATTCTCAAGGACTGCGCCGAGAAATATTCTTATAGTTTATTAAAAAAAAAAGGTTCGAGGAAGATGCTGGTCCCTCTGACAGCCCGTCCTGGGAGTGAATAAAAAAAAAAACCAGAATCTCAAGCCTTTCCTTAGGTATAATCTAAGTTAATAAATTTAAAATTTCATATCCAATAATGACAAAATAATAATTAGTTTCATAAATTTCCTGCTAGTTTATTATTTGATATTGGGAAGAAATTTTAATTCTCTGCGTATACGCAGAGAATCAAAATTTCTTCAAATGAAGAAATTTCAGCAGTTAAGAATCACTTTTGTGACGAACAACTTCTTCCAAATTTTCTTCAATGGACGAAATTTTCTACTTCAAATTTTGAAATATTTTTAAAAAGTTTACAATAATTTCTACAATTGTTGATTTTATTTTTATAGTTCGACGAGATTTTGGTTCTTCGGCAAACGAGAATAGTTTTTTTTTATTTTATTTTTTAAGTTGAGGGAACAAAAAAAAAATATTATTCTTGTTTGACGAAGAACCAAAATCTCGTTGAATTATGAAAATAAAATCAACAATTGTAGAAATTATTGTAAACTTTTTAAAAATATTTCAAAATTTGAAGTAGAAAATTTGGAAGAAACGATGTTCGTCACAAAAGTGACTATAACTGCTGAAATTTCTTCATTTGAAGAAATCTTTGATTCTCTCTATACCTTTTTCCTTTTTTTTTTATTCTTTTCAATATAAACATTTTACTTATTATATTTGCCTTTCCAGAAGAATATTTAACATGAAAACATGATCTAAAATATAACATGGTCTAATATATATTACTATATCAATTATCCTCTTCATCTTACTTTTTTACGGTAAAACTCCACCTTTTTCTTAATCTTCACATCTCACCATCACCATACTTTCCTTTTAACGTTTTAGTTATATATTATTATTTCAAATTAACAAAGACTACTTTATCTTTCAATGAGTATCACACTAACCAGTGATTATCCTTTCATTTCTGATATTCTCAAGGTAACTCAATAACACTTTCTTTCTCTCCATTTATTATCTCACACATCCACGTGATAGTATATCTTGAAATATTACAATCGTACATATTTTCGATATACTTTTTTCGCAATCTTATACACAGTAAGATAAACAATTTCAAGCACCTTATTTTACCCTTTATATACTTGTGTCAGTGGCAGTCCCTTAATAATTCGATACAGAAGAAGTGCCCTATTTGTTCAGATCGATGCTGTACCTCACTAAACTTCCATGGTACCGCGCGTTCTTTGACTGACATACGTTTCCGATTTTTTTTACCTGTACCTCACTAAACTTCCATGGTAGCGCGTTCTTTGACTGACATACGTTTCCGATTTTTTTTTAAATGTTTCTTTTTCATTTTCAGTATCTGTGCAACCTTTTAAAGAAAAGTCGCAGTCTAGAGACAAAAAGGTATTGGGTGCATCCATATATTGAACAAAATTTTTAATGTTGTTATTTGTGGCAGTCCTAGAAGCCCAATAATGGACTCCAAATTATTACCAAATTTCAATGTATTGGTAAAAAGAAGAAAAAAGGCAGTTTCTGACTGAGAAATTTATCGATAAGATATATGACGAAAATACGTCATGTTGCCCAATCGTGTTTGACCCAACTGATTCATCAATATTGTTGTATACCCGTCAGAAAACCTTACCACAACAAATTTCATATTTCTCCCAAAAAGCTTTACAATTTTCACCTTTCCCACTATGCCGCTGATTTACACATCAACTGAAATCAAAAAATATTCGTAAACAAAACGGATTTTTACTTTTACCAAGTACAATTTACCTGTCATTCCTAGCGAAAATATGTGGTTGATATATAAATAAGTCCAATATTATCTAGCTTTACAACTAGTCTCTTAATCAATTTCCCAACCTAAACAGGAAAGTAATCCATTTGTTATACAGATAATCAAAATTTCTTCAAATGAAGAAATTTCAGCAGTTTGAGTCACTTTTGTGACGAACAGTTTCTTCCAAATTTTTCTTCAACTGGACGAAATTTTCTACTTCAAATTTTGAAATATTTTTAAAAAGTTTACAATAATTTCTACAATTGATGATTTTATTTTCATAGTTCGACGAGATTTTGGTTCTTCGGCAAATGAGAATTTTATTTTATTTTATTTTATTTTATTTTTTTTTTTCCTTTTATTTTATTATTTTTTTTTTTAAGTTCAGAGAAATGGAAAAAAATATTTCTCATTTGCCGAAGAACCAAAATCTCGTTGAATTATGAAAATAAAATCATCAATTGTAGAAATTATTGTAAACTTTTTAAAAATATTACAAAACTTTGAAGTAGAAAATTTCGTCCATTGAAGAAAATTTAGAAGAAACTGTTCGTCACAAAAGTGACTCAAACTGCTAAAATTTCTTCATTTCTTCGTTTAAAATTTTTTTTATTCTCTGTGTTTTTTTGGCCTTTTATATGCTGGTATAAGACAAACATTTTAAGGATACTTTAAAAATTTCATCTATGCCTTCAAAAAAAAGCTAATACTGCCGCCAGTTGCCACCGTAAAATCGCCTTTTTGACATATCTTCTTTATTCAGTGTCCAACTTTTCCAAATTAGGCAGAGTTCTCTTTCATTTATTTCACTCTCATTTTCATTCTTTATAAGAAA
>SEYY01020229.1:47500-52500 GCA_009176605.1 Armadillidium nasatum
TAATAATAATAATAATAATAATTAATAATAATAATAAAATAATAAAATAATAAAAAAAAAAAAAAAAAAAAAAAAGTATTATTATTATTAATTATTATTACAAATATTTTTCAATCTATATAACTTATTATAATAATAATAATAATAATAATAATAATAATAATAATAATAATAATAATAATATGGAAATGTTTTTAAGTCTGAGAAAAATGAGCACCAAGTTGACCTGACCCCTTTCTTAGACCTCATTTTTCCCTCCCAAAAAAGGTAAAACGGAATACCCCGATGGTAATCTTGGAATGCGAGGTCAGGTCACTTTATCTCCTAAAAGGCTTTTGGGGTATTGAATACCAGTCTGGAGGAGACACACAACAGAAATCTAAACGATAAAAAGAATCGGGCATGGGTCACTCCAAAGGTCACCGTTGGAAAGACCCAAGAAGAAAAATGTGTAAAAGAAAAGATATATAAGAAGGGTATAGAAGGAGGAAGAGTGAGAGAGGGGGGTATCAACAAAACGGTTGCGTACTGAGGGTTCCAACGATACTTTTAACGTTCGATTTTTCTCGGCTTTTAACACAAAAGATTCCATAACCGAAATTCTCACCAATCAAAAAAAAAAAATAAAAAAAAAAAAAATAAAATAATGATAAATAAAGAGCAAATGTGATAAGCAATAAAATAATGTAAACAAAACTAAATAAAATCCCGATCATATATATATATATATATATATATATATATATATATATATATATATATATATATATATATATATATATATATATATATATATATATATATATATATATATATATATATATATATATATATATATATATATACAAAGGTTCGTTGCTCCTCAAGCATAAAATATTCAGTTTTTTTAAAAAAATTCTGATAATATAAACAAAAGTAGGCGGAGTTTCATATAAAAAAGTAATTAATGTAAGGGGCCACGAGTCTTAAAAAAAAGTAGCTTCATCCAGTTTATTGTCTAATTTTAAAATAATAAGTGAAAAGATTTGTTGCGACATTTTTGTAGCTTGCAGCAACATTTTTTTACTTACTGCGACCTTTTTGTCACTTTCCCAAATGATCTGTTTGAGAAAATATTTGCAGGGTATTTTTTTTAAATGAAACTTTCCACTATTTATGTTCGAATTATCAGAAGTTGAAAAAAAAAATCCGTTCTTAAATATAAGAAGCAACAAACGTTGTGGAACCGTTTTTATTTTAATATTATTTTATTTTTTTTAGTTTATATATACAAATATATTTCTAAAAAATAATTATTTAACTTTCTAAAATTTGGAACGAGTATCAGACAATAAAAGTTACTAATGACACTCCTGGTCAAAATGTAAAAAAATAAAATGTCTTTTTATATCTAAATTAGCAGACAAATAAACATGAAAATCAAATTACTTCTACTTAAGTGAACTTCATAAATTTAAAGAATACTTTAATCACTCATAAACTTGCTCAGCTTACCCCTCCCCCTCATATTTTTTTTTTTTATAAAAACACACTTTACAATATATATATATATATATATATATATATATATATATATATATATATATATATATATATATATATATATATATATATATATATATATATATATATAATACTTTTGTAACATGGAATATAATAATAACCATTATTATAATTATTATTAATTATTTTTCTTTATTAGCATTATATATATATATATAATATATATATATATATATATATATATAATATATATATATATATATATATATATATATATATATTATATATATATATACTGTACAACAAAAATTGAAACAACTCCAAAGCAAAAAAAAAAATCTAAAATTATTATTATTAATGGATAAAATTTTTATAAACGCTAAATAAATTAAGCCAAAGAAAAATATTAACAATAGATTATTCCCAACCTGATTAAGCATATCTTACCCTATCAATTTATATCAATACCAGTTAAATATAAGTCTCCCATAACAAAACGTAACCCTAACATAACCTACCTTAACATGACAACCTAACACACCAAACCTAATTTAACATGACCTAACTCACCCACACCTTACAAAACCTAACCTACACTAACCTAACCTGACCTGACCTGACCTGACCTAGCCTAACCGAACCTAACTCAACTAAGCCTAACATATAATCTTAATAAGAGCGACCATAGTAAAGAATAGAACTTACCTTTTGTCAAATTATGATCATCATTTTTAACATTTGACTTTTGGTGTAACCTCTCTTTAGAGCCTAACATATGAGTAGAATTCTCGCAAACTGTTGATAATATATATATATATATATATATATATATATATATATATATATATATATATATATATATATATATATATATATATATATATATATATATATATAATATAAATTGATTAAATAATTAATAAATAATAATAATAATAATAATAATAATAATAATAATAATAATAATAATAATAATAATAATAATAATAATAATAAAAGGATAAGCTAGTAAATAAAACTAAAACAAAATAAATATATATATGTAAAAAAATAAAATAAAATAAAAAAAAAAAATTTTTTCCCCTAAAACCAAAACACGTATTGAAATCTTCGGATAAAAATCCGAAGATTTTAAATTTGAATTTTTTTACCAAAGAAAAAATTTTTCCTTTTCAATAAATTTTCAAAATCGGTAAAAAGTAAGAAAATGAAAAGATATTTTTGAACAACGTTTTACGGTTAGGTCACGTGTCATGATTTAGATCTCAAAACCTCCTATATATAAACTATTTGATAAGAGTTCTTTACATTAACACTAAAATAGTATAGACACATTATATATATATATATATATATATATATATATATATATATATATATATATATATATATATATATATATATATATATATATATATACTATATATATATATATATATATATATATATATATATATATATATATATATATATATATATATATATACTAATAATTAATTAGTGATAAAAGTATAACTGACAACAGACACTCAACTCTTATTTTAAAATATAGTTTTCCAGTTGATTTTTTTTTCTTTTCTTTTTTTTACCTTATGATATAAATGCGTCTTATATGTTCTCAAAAACAAAAACAAAAAAAATAATGGTTGATATTTATTATCATTTCCCTATTAACAATTATGGGATAGGCAAAGAATGCAAATTATATGATTTACACTTTCTATATCACCAATCAAATAAAATATGATTTGCGCTTATTTATACGAGTATATATCACCAATCTAATAAAACATACGTTTTACATTATACTATATATATATATATATATATATATATATATATATATATATATATATATATATATATATATATATATATATATATATATATATATATATATATATATATATATATATATATAAAAAACATATTAACCCACACTGAAATCAACATATTCAATTTTATTATTATTATTATTATTATTATTATTATTATTATTATTATTATTATTGTTGTTGTTGTTATTAATATTATTATTATTATTATTAAGACAAGAACATATTTATAAACTGACATCAACATAAAATAAATTATTATTGATTATTATTATTATTATTAACTATTTATTATTATTTTAATTATTATTATTATTATTATTATTATTATTATTATTAAGACAATAATATATCATTATTTATAAACTGACTCAACATATTCATATAAATAATTATTATTATTATTATTATTATTATTATTATTAGGATAGTAAGAACAGAACATCATTTCTTATGCTATTATGAAGATAGATCTTCACCAATCGGTATCAACGTAAGCACTAATAAATTCCCAAAAATTTTCCAACCCAACAATTCTAAATTCAAACTTATTCCCTCTCCCCCTCTCCCTCCCTCCTTCACACACACAAAAAATGGAAATGATACCAACGAAAAAAGCGATACCAAATCAAAAGGTAAATGGTGATAATCGTAAAAGAGTTCGGGAAAAAATGTGGGAAAACCAAACAAAAATTTTCCACACACGAATTCAAAAAATATTTTAAGAGAAAACCGTTGATTTTTTTATTTATTTATTTATTTATTTATTTATTTTTTTAATAATTTTGGTAAAGGTTTCATTTCTCATTCTCCTTTAATGCTACGATAGTAAAATAGTTATAATGCAATCATTACGTTTGTTCTTCCTATTATTATTATTATCAATATTTATTATTATTATTATTATTATTATTATTATTATTATTATTATTATTATTATTATTATTATTATTATTATTATTACTGATGTTTTCCAAGAAATATTAGGTTATTTCTGTTAAACATTTTTGGGTATAACATAAGGTGTACTGGAACTTGAAACTTGGAACTGAGATCCGGCTGATGTTTCAGATTTAATTGCAATCGGATCCTAAACATCTTTACTTTTATTTTAAAAAAAAGAAAAAGAAAAAAGAAAAAAAATTATAAATATTAATTAGAAACATATATTTGAACTCTCAATTAAAGATGTTAATTAAATTATTTTTTTTTTATCAGAGAAGCTTTTGATAATTAATATTACTGAAAAACCTTATTTGCAAAATTCTTCGTTCAGAGTTTCGGACATTCACTGCAAAAATTGTCCTAACGAATCGTTGGGACAAGTGGCAAAAATGTCACAACAAATTTTTTCAGTTATTTTCTTATTAGAAAATAAATCGATGAAGCGACTTTCTTATAATCTTAACATGTCTTTTCTCTACTGAAATTTACTGTGACATTTTTTGCCACTTGTCCCAATTCGTTAGGACAATTTTTGCAGTGTATGTCCGAAACTCTGAACGAAGAATTTTGCACTGTATCTAAAATCCCTCCTTATATTTCGTTCACACATATATTTTCTTTAATTTTTATTTTCTTTTTTTTTTAATTTTAATTTAATTAATAAATTGTAATTATAATTAATATCTGGACAGGGTCTACTAATGCATCGAAAAATAA
>SEYY01020229.1:57500-75000 GCA_009176605.1 Armadillidium nasatum
ACCATAATAGACATAATAATAATAATAATAATAATAATAATAATAATAATAATAAATTTTAAAAAAGCAACCTCAAACCACAAGAACTACTACTACTACTACTACCAATAATAATAATAATAACAATAATATAATGAAAGAAAAAAAGTTCAAAATATACTACTACTATCGATAATAATAATAATACTATTTGTTTATTACCTTTTTTTTCAATTTATAAGCATTGCTACCAAAAATTTGCATTCAAAATTTAAAATAAAAATATTTAAACTACGATGATGATAATAATAATAATAATAATAATAATAATAATAATAATAATAATAATAATGAATATAATTAATATTTTTTTAAAAAATTAAAAAATAATATTAAATAAATAAATTAAATAAAAAAAAAATAAAAAAAAAAAAAAAAAAAAAAAAAAAAAAATAAAAAAAAAAATAAAATAAAATAAAATAAAATAAAATAAAATACATAAAATTAAAAAAAAAAATAAAAATAAATAAATACTTGTCAAATAAGTTCCCTTCCCATTCCGGTCATACACGTGAAAAATTTCCCGCCAATTATGGATGGTGCTTTAGGGGCACAACCCCAACGAGAGAAAGGGGGGGGGTACTGGACCCAATAATGGGGGATATCGATTCACGCCATGGCGTCATATTAAGTAATACTGAATCATAGCGGCGCGAATCGATCTTAACAGATTTTTTTTTTTTTTTTAATTCTTCCAACCAACCCGAGAAGCCCTTAACACCGGCAGCGTCACCGTCACCGTCACCGTCTCTGTCCCCAGCAGTAAGAGTTCTCTCTATGGTGAGTATTTTACCGGTGACAAGCCTAATTCATTAATTAAGCTTGTATTATGAAAAATAAACACCAAAATGTAAATAATTGAACTTTTTTAAGAACTTGCATCAAATTATGCTTAAAATCAAAAATGTGCAACGACTTTATGACCAGACCTTCTGACCTCTCTTGACATGACCTGACCTGACCACAGAATAAATTTCTGTCTAGACTTTCAGGAACCAAACTCTAACAAACAGCAACTTTCTACTCAGACTTTTTGGGACAAAATCTAAAATATTCACAGGTTTTCTGGGACGAAAACCCAAGAGACAACATTATATATATATATATATATATATATATATATATATATATATATATATATATATATATATATATATATATATATATATATATATATATATATATATATATATATATATATATATATATATATATTGTTTAATTAACTTTTCGGATCCTAACAATATACTAGAGTAACTAGACTATGTAAACAAATACTATAAACCTCTAAACTAAAATAAAAAAACAATAAACTGCAATAAAAAAAATCAAGTTTCTTTTTTAATTAAAGAAAATTAGAATTAAAAAAAAAAAAAAAAAAAAAAATTAAAATATTTTTTCAATAAACAACGGAAACTTGACATTTATTTTACAAAAATAATAATAAATAAAATTAAAAATTGTTTTAAAAAAATAATAAAAACAAAAAAATATTAAAACTTCACATACAAAAATTTACTAATTATTTTTTTTTTTTAAACTCATTTTCTAAATCAATTAAATAATTTTCTTTCCCGTAAAATAATAATAATAATAATAATAATAATAATAATAATAACGATAAAGAAAAAATTAAAAAATAAGGAAAAAGAATAATAATAATAATAATAATAATAATAATAATAATAATAATAATAATAATAATAATAATAATAATAATAATAATAATTTTATAAAAAAGGAGTAACTTGGTTCAGGTACACTAAAGCTTAATTAATGTTTAGGTCATAAAATTCCTTCGTATTACAATCTGAGTCATTCATAGGTTTTTAGTCGCTGATGACTTTTTCAACTTTTTTTTTTTTTTTTTTTTTAAATCTTTTGAAAAAAATAATACCATTAACTATTTATTATTTAATAATACAGTATCACTCTAAAGATTTGAAATAAGTAGTAGCCTGCTACCTAAAACTATGTTCAAGTTACTTCTATAATAGAAAGCAAAATATTAAATTATTATTATTATTATTATTATTATTATTATTATTATTATTATTATTATTATTATTATTATTATTATTATTATTATTATTAAAGTTAAGTGAAGAAGTTACACTAAGTAAAGGATCTTGGTCCTTTCTATGTTTAACGTGCGAGAAGCATAAAAAACTTTTATTAGAATGTCTGTTACGATTTTGTTAATACTAAGTGTATTTATGAAGTGACTATATCTTGTCTACTGCAATATTGCATTAACCAAAAAACATACATTGTTAACAAATCGCTACAAATTTAGTTAAATTGCTATTTATTCCCCATTCAAAACTGTATTACGAACATTATACTGTAAATTAGTTATGTTACTATTAGTCAAAATTCTAAATACCTTGACGTATAAAATAAGATGACAAACTGAAATATAATCATGTTAACAATGGTTGGTTTAATCTTTCTAAACTATTACATTAATCTACCACAACTGGAAAGTTACCTTTACAATGACTCCCCTCCCAAAAAAATCTCTTACTTACCACAGGTTAACAGAGGTGTGTAAAGTTATTGAACAAGTGGCTAAAATTGACAGCGAATATTTTAGATTTTTTATATGAAGAAAAAGACGACAAACGATGAGAATCTTTCTTTCTAAACTATTTTATGGAATTAAATAATTAGGCTAGAATTTTAATATCTACTGTATGATCCCATCAATATGACAAACAAACGAATTAAGAATTGAAAACAATTCTATCTATTTTTTTTATCATTAAACAAATTTATCCTAAATTCTTCAGAATTTCGTTCCTCACCGATTCTCATATCATATTTCGCCATATTAGTAGTAAACCAAGTGATTTTTGCGTTATCATTACCTGCATATAACAGATGTTAAACTTACAATTCTATTGTATACATGTAGCATATTATACAACACTCCCATCCGAAGTCATGTGCTCACAATCATTGAGCATATGCAGGAATAATAACATAGCATATGTTTTTAAGTATGTAGTAAGAAACCTTGTAGGATGGAATAATTGGTTTTGCCGGAAGGATAAAATATCCTAAAAAGGAATCCAACTCACACAAATTTATTTTAAAAATTTTGTTTACATTTTAATTTTTCCTTTGTTAATACAGTACTCTGCCCAACCTCTTTCGTAATACGTAATGACAAATATATATATATATATATATATATATATATATATATATATATATATATATATATATATATATATATATATATATATATATATATATATATATATATATATATATATATATATATATATATATAGTCACAAGTATCGGCTAGTATCAGCAAAGTTTTATAGTATCGTATATGTTTTATAAATATCGGTAAAAAACGATCGATACCAAACCGATATCAGAGGCTTGTATAAAAGAAAACCAATTATTTATGCAGAAAGATAGCTGCTCCTTGACTGAATTATATGTCACATTTTAAAATTATTATTATTATTATTATTATTATTATTATTATTATTATTATTATTATTATTATTATTTGAGTAGGAATAAAAGTCAAGTTTCCGAAAGATCGAGTGGATATATAAACAAGGTGGATATTAATTATAACGACAAACACTGAGATCTTATTTAACGCGCAATGCTGAGCAAATCATGTTCAATGAACCAAGGTCCGGGTAATGCATGGTTAAGGAGAAGTCACGGATACCCACCCGTGGAGGTTAACATGGTATATGGTAACTGGTGGATGGGTTGAACGTACTGTAAGAGTAAGTCTGTATAGACCCGATGACCACTTATTAAAAGCTGCAAAATTGGGATGATACGTTTCGCAGTACTGAAGAACGCTTGGCAACGGCAGATACTTAGGTATCTTCCCCAACAGTAATGGAACAAGGCGAGCGTAAGGTGTACTTATTACAGAATATCGGAAGTGAATTAGTCACAATGGTACGTAAACCATATCGTCAACAGGCTGACACTTTATTTACGAATGGGCAAACAAACGGGAACGGTCGTGAGGCAGCGAAGTTTAAATTGGGCCACGTACTGTTAATAGACGACAACCCTATGGCACGATCTTCAACGTCATTCTTCGGAGGGAACCTGAAAGCGAACGCCTGATACCTCCACAAAGTTGACCGTGGACGGTCCAGTGCTGTTCGTTCATCTGCGAAGGAGGACGCTATTCTCGAGGACGTTGCAAGGGATCGACGGGTTTGCTCCAGAACCCTTTCCTGTCTCCAAAGTGTCTAATCAGACAGTATTGATCGTACTCCTTGACGACAAGTGTATAAGCCTACATCGCGTCAGAATTTGGTCACATTTTGAACACCTACTATGATATGGACTGGGAAGTTTAGCCACCTATGATTATGCAATAAATAAACTTAAAATAAACGGGTTTCGGCATGTTTTATAACCACGTCAACATCGGGGAGTGTGTGGGCTATATCTCCTCAACCATGCATTTCCCTACCTAGATTCATAAACACAGCGTGTTTAATAAGATCCCAGGGTGTATTGGTATAATTAACATCCACCCTGTATATATATATATATATATATATATATATATATATATATATATATATATATATATATATATATATATATATATATATATATATATATATATATATATATATATATATATATAGTATCCCTTTCGCACTAGTCCTCAGATATACGCTAATAAATATCAAAGTACTGGTCATATAAATATCTTCAATGAGTTCGTAATTATTTGGATGACGTGGAACTCTGTACTGACTATTTTAAGCAGAATGGCGTCCCTTGACACATGTCCAACGTCAGCACGTAAGAAATTGCAGTCCTCCTTTGAAGATGGGTCATTTCTAAGGAACTTTGGTCACCAAAGTCGCATGACCTTACCCTGCCGGATCTCTTCCTATGGGGAATGCTGAGAAGGAAAGTATCTCAACAAAAGTCATACATGCTCTCATTGAAACGAAAGACAACATTCGGCAGATAATTGATACCGACTTCCAATATTGTTTGTAGGCAACATTCCGTAACATGGAAAAGCGTGTACAGTCATGCCTTGATGCTAATGGCGATCACTTTCAACACTTGTTGCAATGTCAGGAAGATTCTCACACACCAAAGGTTTGTTCGGTGTAAATTTTATTACCTTAAAACCATTACTTTGATATCTATAAGCGCATATTTAGAACCGAGAGCGAGTGGAATATTTATATATATATATATATATATATATATATATATATATATATATATATATATATATATATATATATATATATATATATATATATATATATATATATATATATATAGTACATCACGTGGGATAGAATCCATTTTAACAGACCGAAAGTTTCATATTTCAATAGTTTTGTAGCAATGTGACTTCAAAATAACTACTTATCATCGATAGAAGAGAGCCTCAATTTTATACTCATTGATTAATTTATATATATATATATATATATATATATATATATATATATATATATATATATATATATATATATATATATATATATATATATATATATATATATATATATATATAATTCGTTTCAAATAAATTTATTTAAATTATTGGTATCGGTATCGGTTAAATTTTGGTATCGCTTATTTAATTATTATTATATATATATATATATATATATATATATATATATATATATATATATATATATATATATATATATATATATATATATATATATATATATATATATATATATATATATATATATATATATATAATATATATAATATTATAAAAATATAAAAAAAAAAAAAAAAAAAAAAAAAAAAAAAAAAAAAAAAAAAAAAAATAATAATAATAATAATAATTAATAATAATAATAATAATAATAATAATAATAATAATAATAATAATAATTTTATTTTACTATTAAATTAATTTCCTTTACTTAGATAACTTTTTCCTAATTATGAAAACCAAACTCAAAATTTTTATAAAGCATTTTTTTTTTTTTGTAAGCTATGTATTTTTTATTTCCCAAAAATTTTCACTATACCATCACTGTTTTAATCTCCCCTCCTTGTAAAGAGCTCCTCTGCCCATGAGTGGAAGTAAATTGTAAAAAATCTTTTATTATTACCAAAATCAATTACAAATACAATATGGCAACTAAATGCTTAAATATGAACTCATGATTTCTTAATTTTATAAATGTTATTGAATAGTGTGTTGGGTTGAAGATATAGGGATATGACAAAGGGTTCAATTGAATTGGTTTGAAGATATTGGGATACATAAATGGTTGAATTTAGTTGGTTTGAAGATATTGGGATAAAAAAATTTTCAGAATTTAGTTGGTTTGAAGATATTGGGATACATAAATGGTTGAATTTAGTTGGTTTGAAGATATTGGGATACATAAATGGTTGAATTTAGTTGGTTTGAAGATATTGGGATAAAAAATTTTCAGAATTTAGTTGGTTTGAAGATATTGGGATACATACACAAATAGTTGAATTGAATTGGGTTGAAAGATATTAAGATAGAAAAATGGTTGAATTTAGTGCGTTTGAAAATATGGAGATAGACGAATAATTGAAAGGAGTTTGTCTGAAAATATTGGAATAGATAAATGGTTGAATCGAGTTGGTTATAAGATAATTGGGATAGGCAAATGGTTCAACTGATTTGGTTCGAAGACACGAGGATTGCCAAAAATGGCCATCAGGTTGGTTTGAAAACATAAGAATACCCAAACGGTTGAATAATGGTTTGAAAATATGAAGATCATCAAACACACAAAGCAGTTTAACTTCACTTCAAATTTTATATCCAAATTAAAAAAAATAAAAAACTTTACTTAAACAAAAAAGAAAGAAATTTTATTTACAAACTTTATATATATATATATATATATATTATATATATATATATATATATATATATATATATATATATATATATATATATATATATATATATATATATATATATATATATATATTTTTTTTTTTTTTTTTTAATGCTAAGTTTATGTTTCTAAACATTTTTCCTCATTTTAGGACCAAAATAAAATTATAAAAGTCAAATAAAATTTTAGTTCCTAGTTCTAGTTTCTAGTTCCTAAGAACCCTGAAAGGATCTATTTTCTAGTTAACTAAAATATTTTTAGCTTCTAAGGAATTAATGGCTGGTATTGGCTGTATTTCTTCAATATATGCTATCTTTAAACAGAAAATAAAAACTTTAGTTTTCCTTTTCATTATTATTATTATTATTATTATTATTATTATTACTGACGAGAGATTCTTATCGACAATCTTATGACATATTATTGAAATTATATCTTTTTCCTTTAAATTTAAAGTATTAATTATTTGTTAATTCTTCGATTCCTCCAGGATTAGTTACCCAAGCTCTTCTTTTATCACCATATTTTACTTCAACCATCAAATTCCTTCCACAAGAATACCTTGATGGAACACTCGTTTATTCTCTCAATTAATAAAATTTAAGTATCGAGAATTTTCCAATAGCTCTTCTAATTTGTATTTCATGTTTTATATGTTCATTATTTTTATCTTTATTTCATATTCATTTGAAATTGGTCTTAAATTAATTTAGTGTAAGAAAGTGATTGATCTTATTTTCTTTTATCTCTTTCTTCTCCAACATTTTCTCTTCCTCCTGGTCACATATCGAGTTTATAAATCTGATTTTTTTTTTTCAAATAAACGGTGTTTTCCTTTTATTTTAATTATAAATTTTATATATATATATATATATATATATATATATATATATATATATATATATATATATATATATATATATATATATATATATATATATATATATATATATATATATATATATATAGTATGACCGAGAGGAACAAAAACATGGAAAATTATTTGCTTAATTTTTATTTAAACTGAGCATTGTAATGATCATTTCGGATCCAAGCAACTCTATCATTTCTTTATCTATCATTTCTTTTTTCCATTTTCCGATGTCTGAACAACTATATTCATACTCATATTCAAAATATTATAATAGCTTAATTAATAAAATACTCTCAACATCTTAACCAGGGATTTGGAATCACTTATAAGATTTTACTACTGCTATTACTACTACTACTACTACTACTACTACTACTACTATTACTACTACTACTACGATTCAGATCTTAATTCTTATATTCGATGAGAACTATTTAAGACCATGCAACTCTCACACTCGACTCTAGACTCCTATTACATTCCACCAATATATATATATATATATATATATATATATATATATATATATATATATATATATATATATATATATATATATATATATATATATATATATATATATATCACTTTAATAATATTTACTTATTAATTAAAGCCGCCGATAGAGTTTGCAATTAGTTTGAAGGATGAATTGTCCAAATACTGACGGATGAGTTTTCACAAGAGAGAAAAAAAAGAAAGAAAGAAAAAAAAAGTATCAAGTAATAAATGGTAAAATGTCTGAAGAGGAAATACCGAAGATGAAATAGTCTATACGGCGGAATTCCTCCCAAAACGGTTTTCAATGCAATCATGAACCAGTTTTCAAACTAATGATTCTGACTATGGGCTAAGCCCCAGGCCAGAAGAACGTGGTGTTGTCGAGTTGATGATTAGGATAAAGATGATATCCTGTTGCCAAGGAATGATTCGGGTGTGTGTGTGTGTGTGTGTGTGTGTGTGTGTGTGTGTGTGTGTGTGTGTGTGTGTGTGTGTGTGTGTGTGTGTGTGTGTGTGTGTGTGTGTGTGTGTGTGTGTGTGTGTGTGTGTGTGTGTGTGTGTGTTGTACGTGTGTGTGTGTGTTGTGCGTGTGTGTTGTGTGCGTGCGTGTATGTGCGTCAGTGCGTCCTTGCGTGCGTGCGTGCGTGCGTGCGTGCGTGCGTGCGTGCGTGCGTGCGTGCGTGCGTGCGTGCGTGCGTGCGTGAGTGAGTGAGTATATATATATATATATATATATATATATATATATATATATATATATATATATATATATATATATATATATATATATATATATATATATATATATATATATATATATATATATATATATATATATATATTTTATCATCTTTTTAAATTTTACTTGGATTGATTTTGTTTTTGTTTAGTTTCTAATTTTTTAATTGTATAATTTTTTGAAAAAATTTTTTATTGTAATTTTAACAGTTTTTTTGAATTCTTTAATTGTTAGTTTTTTAATTATTTTTTAATCATTTTTTTAGATTGTCACTGAGGATGGATTTAGATAATCCGAAACGTTTGAAAATATTAAAATAAAAAAGGAAAAGAAATGTTGAAAATTTTGATTGCAGTTTATGCCTTCATCATATATATATATATATATATATATATATATATATATATATATATATATATATATATATATATATATATATATATATATATATATATATATATATATATATATATATACCTCCTTTGGTGGGCAAAGGACAGAGGCCTACTAATTTTCACCACAGTTGGGGAAATATCAGAATCCTATTCAAGTTACAGGCTGATATGCCCTGATACACGGCGTTTGAAAGTATGCAAGTTAAAAGGAAATTGGGAAAATGGATAATGATTGTGTGCTCCAGACTTTACCAGTAAGATTGAGAACAGCGGTTGAATAAAGAAAGGTCGATAGAGAAAAGATGAGATCGTGTAGAAAGGCGTGTCGCACGCTCTTATCAATGGAGGAGGTATGCGACGGGAAAGTTCGGAAGTGCATTGTAATAGCGATAGTATATATTGACACAACAACTTGACGGGAAGAAAGACTGCACTTGGTGAGACCGAAGAAGTTAACAAGAGGATAAGCGCTGAATTTCACCTTTTCGTGGAGAACTGTATGTATATGGAACAACCACAGATATACGAGGCGTACTCCATACAAGAGCAAACAACGCCCCTATAAAAAGCAAGCAACTAGGGTAGCGTGAAGAAGTTCTGAAGGCGCCTCAGGACCAAATTTTTAAGAAGTTTTTTTAAAAAAAGAAGTTATTTGAATTTTTCCAAGACTACGAGAAAGAAAAAAAAAACACCTAGAGTATTAAGGACATACCGAAGGTTTGATTTGTGTGTTTTCGAAGATGTCAGAGTTGCATGGAAGATCGTGTCGAGCAGGAGATAGAGTAACTGAGTTTTTGAGGCAATGAAAATGATCGTTTTCTCTGCCGCAATTTGAAATACGAGAAAGATCAGAGGTCAGTTATTCCAAAGCTCCACACCCAGTGTCAATGGAGAAAAGCCGTCAACTCCCAAGTAATGATGGGGCGAGAGGTAGATGATTGTTTAAATGCCACTCCTTCAAGCATCTCCGAATCCGCTTAATGTTTCCCGATTTTTTCCGTTTTCAAAAGGTAATGTAAGATAAGCGCTTGTAAATATTGTGGGGTACATGTGAAGAAAGGAAAGGGTAGTGGGAGAGAGACCCTCTGGGATGGTGAAACACAAAAAGGAACGAACCAAAAGGCAACGGAGTAATACGGGTACTATGACAAACCTCTTAAAAACTATTTTCCATCGTAAGACCCTCTCATCACGCAACTTTTTTTGCGACCCTTTTTTCCAATTAATATAACAAAAAATAAAATCGAATATATAGAAAAGAAAATTTCAAAACATCTCGCGACCTTCACTTTGAGGAACGCTGGTTTAGTTCATCCTAACACCTCGCTGGTTTTGACCAGTGTTTCTCTTCGGACAGTGCTATATTCTCCCCTATATATATATATATATATATATATATATATATATATATATATATATAATATATATTATATATATATATATATATATATATATATATATATATATATATATATATATATATATATATATATATATATATATATATATATATATATATATATATATATATTATATATATATTTGGAAGAAAGAGAGAGAGTTAAGAAGTCCCAGGATCTCCTAAAGACTATCAAGCAATACTAAGTAGAATCCTAAAATTTGTGCTAAAATTTGCACTGATAGTTGTTGCTATTATTATTATTATTATTATTATTATTATTATTATTATTATTATTATTATTATTATTATTATTATTATTGCATGTTTCATCCTAAATTCCAATCCCTTCCTCCCCCTGTGACACAGGGTTGGAAAGAGAGGGGGTGGGGGGTCACAATTGTCCTCATGTAATAAATAAAATTGCCCAAGGCCAATGTTTTTTTTTTAAAGGTTTTATCTGGTTATGAATCTATGAATCGAGGAATTGGGTATGTAGGCAAAGTGGGCATGAAAAATAGGCGTAGTGGCAACTCCGTTCTTGCGAAATAAATGAGTACAATCCTAATACACCAAAAATACGCATGTATATTCAGCAATACACACACACACAATATAATATATATATATATATATATATATATATATATATATATATATATATATATATATATATATATATATATATATATACAATCACATTACATTAAAACCGAGTCAAATACAAAAATTGAATTATATTATATAATAATAACAATAATAATAATAATAATAATAATAATAATAATAATAATAATAACTCAAATTACTATTGGAGGAAAAAAACATAAACATGCATAAAAAATAATAACATACCCAGCAAAGGAAACAAGAAAAAACAACATAGCCTTTGGCTACAACAATCACATGATGACTAATATCCATAATACATTTCAACAAAGATTCGCCAATATATATATATATATATATATATATATATATATATATATATATATATATATATATATATATATATATATATATATATATATTATATATATATATATATATATTATTTTTTAAAAGAGTTTTCACCCTGTTAGTCCTACAGCTGGTTAGGTATATTTGTAGCCCCTAAAACCGTACAGAACTGCTAAACTTAGGAGTTATAAGTTTTAATGTTTTATTATAATAGCGAGAAAATAGAATCACTTCCGAGATATGGCCAAGTAGGATTACTTCAGCTTGAAAATTGGGCGCCAACTCATTCCCTTCCCCCCCCCACCCCCACCCCACACAAACACACACCCATTCTCTCAAAAAGAAACATAAATTTTTTTGGTTTTTTTGACCCACAGAGATTTTAAGAGAAAAACATTTGACTAGAATGATGTAAACCTTTGACCAGTCTAATCCTAGTTACATTTATATAACCCTAGTTAGATTAATATAATCTTAGTTAGATTAATATAATCTTAGAGTTATATAATGTTACTTAGATTAATATAATCCTAGTTAGATTAATATAACCCTAGTTAGATTAATATAATCTTAGTTAGATTAATATAATCTTAGTTATATAATGTTAGTTAGATTAATATAATCCTAGTTAGATTAATATAATCTTAGTTAGATTAATATAGTCTTAGATTTATATAATCCTAGTTAGATTAATTTACATATTAATCTTTACCGTTAAAGATTAATATGTAAAAAAACTTAATTTCCTTTGTGTTGAACTTATTACAAAAAATAATATTAAAATTTACTGGTAAGAAACTTTTTAACAACTTTTTTATATAATAAATTATTAGATTATTTATAAAATTAAAATTAAATTATTAAAGTATTTCAATTATTACACTATTATTATTATTAGGTTTTAAAAAAATTAATTTTCAAATTAATATTTCTAATATTGTTATTTACGTCTATATTTCATCAAAACCGTGAAAAATGTTATAATAGGAAAAATTACCTAACCTAACAATACTATTTCTCATTCTCTGTCGTTAAATTCTTCTAATTTATTTTTATAAATTTTTGGAGTTACGCTGGCTTGGTTATGGCAATGGACCGACCGGGGTCCCGGCTAACAATCAAGAAAAACAGGGTTAATTGCAAATTATACTTATTAATGGTGGATTAAATGAAACAAAATATAAGAAAATTAAAATTTTAATTCCATTACTCCTTCGTTACATATTGGTTGTGGCAAAATGAATGCAACATAAAAGAGGAAACAAAAAATTCATTCACTTAAATCACTATTCATTATCAGAATCTTCTTGAATATTTACATCACAAGTTTAAAGAATGTGAAATGTTCAGAAAGAGAGGGAAGTGACGTTGAATATGTAACTGCTCTAAGATTGTATTTTAAAAACCGTAATATTTCTACATTTTTTGGAAATAGTTGATTCTAATTTTTGAATTGATTTCCCTACTTTGAATTCTCTTTCACTGGTGCTGGAGCTTCCTGGTGAGTACAAATTCTTCTAATTCTTCTATATCTTGCTAGTGTAGGGAAATCATTCTTGCTTGCCTTCCAGAAGGAAATAATCATCGTTGATGTTAATTTTTTTAAACATTTTACCTAAGTAAACCAGTTGAATCACTGTTGTGAATCAAAAATATTTTTCCTAAATTTTTGCAATTTTTCTCAAACTTTTATTGTACAAAATCTAAAATTTTCTGAATTTTTTCTGAAAAAAATACATATAATCATTAATTGAAGTGAATGTTGGCTATTCTACTCCTTCCTTATAATTTACAAATTTTAGGCAACTCTGGCCAGAGCCTCGGCATCGGCCCCGGCATCGACCCCGGCATCGACCCAGGCATCGGCCCCGGCATCGGCCCCGGCAAATCTCCAACCCCGGTCGGTCCTTGGTCAAGTATCTCCTTCATCTTGTCATATCAACAGCCTTTAACAAAGATAAGTAAATAAAACATACCTCAGTCTATATTGAAAGAAGTCTTTCCTGTCATTATGCTGTATTCATGCCTGTTGGCACTTACAATATAATAGGTAATAGTACCTGAAGCCAAGGAAGAACCAAAATAATTGATACTACCTAAACCAAGAAGCATTAATATGTTCGATTAAAAAAAAAAATAAATCTGCAACCAATTTACGCAAACAAAGTCGGAATAAAACCCAAATGATACCCCCCGAGCTGACTCAAAACGTTTGGTGTTATCAAATTCACAATTAATTGATTTCACAATCAAATGATAAAGTTAGATCAGGTTGGTTACCAAAGGGTATAAGAATAAATAAATTAACAACGGGGGAAGATCTATTCACTCTAACAAGTCAACATCCGAAAGGCAAAATTTATGCAGTTCGCTGCCTAATTTTAGACTCAATTACACAATCTTTTTCAGGACATAAGTGTAATATCAGACTAAAAGACCTATACTACTACTACTACAACTATTAATATAATAATAATAATACTTATATGGCTACTGTTACAAATGTAAATGTTAATAAAAATGCTAATACTAATATTTTTAATACTACCATTGCTGCTACTACTACTAATTACAATAACACCTTCAGTTACTACTAATATTATTGCTAATGTTACTATTTAATAATAATAACAATAATAATAATAATAATAATAATAATAATAATAATAATAATAATAATAATAATAATAATAATAATAATAATAAATATATTCACTGTGACACTGCCTTCACATCATATTTGAAATTCAAATTGTCGCATTTTTTTTTTTTTTTTTTTTTTTTTTTTTTTTTTTTTTTGTATCAAAACATAAGACAAGCACCTTACCCAAGCAAGAGGTCGCAAGGTCAAAGGTCAGCTAACTTTAACAATATATATATATATATATATATATATATATATATATATATATATATATAATATATAAATATATATATATATATTATATATATATATATATATATATAATATATATATGGTGCTGAGTATAAAAAAAATGAGAGAGAGAGAGAGAGAGAGAGAGAGAGAGAGAGAGAGAGAGAGAGAGAGAGAGAGAGAGAGAGAGAGAGAGAGAGAGAGAGAGAGAGAGAGAGAGAGAGAGAGAGAGAGAGAGAGAGAGAGAGAGAGAGAGAGAGAGAGAGAGAGAGAGAGAGAGAGAGAGAGAGAGAGAGAGAGAGAGAGAGAGAGAGAGAGAGAGAGAGAGAGAGAGAGAGAGAGAGAGAGAGAGAGAGAGAGAGAGAGAGAGAGAGAGAGAGTAATTCGTATCATGAGTGTTGGCACGTCAACAGATTACATAATGACTCATATATATATATATATATATATATATATATATATATATATATATATATATATATATATATATATATATATATATATATATATATATATATATATATATATATATATATATATATATATATTATATATATATATATATATAGAACAATATAAGAAACTGAAAGGGTTTTAATCATTTTAAATTGGATATCGATACGATCAATATTACCTTACAAAATTAACTCTAGCTATTTTTGGCTGCATTTTTAGCTACTTTTCACCAAACCTAGCAACCTCGAAATTTAGTATCAACTTATACGAGAATTAGAATAATGATAATTATTACAATTAAACTTAAAAGTTACGAATTAAATAATCAAAATTTAAATTAATTGTTAATAATATGATAAACATTCTCCCGTATAAGAACTTCGTGAAAGACATTATTATTATTATTATTATTATTATTATTATTATTATTATTATTATTATTATTATTATTATTATTATTATTTTATTAATAATAAATTTTTTTTTAAAAAAAAAAAAAAAAAAAAAAATAAATAATATATATATATATATATATATAATATATATATATATATATAATATATATATATATATATATATATATATATATATATATAAGAGGAGGACGGAGGTCCGTCCCAAGCGATGAAAGTACCCCCCACTGGGCTTAACCAGCGGAGTGATAGGGTAGGCTAGACCATTCCTTTTCACTCCGTTGCCATTTGGTTCGTTCCTTTTCGTGTTACACCTTTTCAGAGGGTCTCTAGTGTACCGTCGTCTCATATTGGAGTATCTATGCTCCCACTTCCCCTTCTCCCCACTCCCTTCACATGTTTCCACAAATTTACAGAAAATAGTGAAACAAAAACTGCCTCGGAGATGCTTGGAAGGGCGGCATCCAAAGAATTCCCTCATCTACCCCCTCACCCTCATCATATCTTGGGAGTTGGCGTCCGCTAATGATGGGGATGATGCCGCCAAGAACTCGAATCCAGCTTGCCCCGGTGCAAGATCTTCGTTTTTCATTAATTAATTTCTGAAACATTTGCCATTTTCAGGTCTAATTTCCACTTTGTCGAACACCAATTTTCTTCTTCTAGACTTTATCTCTTGTTCTTGACCGAAACTCAGGTGCTAGAGTGCTTTGACAGCAAACCTTATTGTTACCTCCTACTGTCTCTGTCCTCAATTTTCATCCAAAGACGGAAGTTGCGTAAATGTACGCAACAACGTTGTTTGTTTGTGTGTTTCTAATGTGGAGTCTTATGAATTTTCTGCTTTATGGCGTAAGGTCTCTTGCCATTCTACCACTAAATTTATATGTTCTGTCCATTTATCTCCTAATTCTACTTAATCTATAAAATTCGACTATTTAAACTCCAAAATAGAGCACATTCTTTCTTCTTCTCCTTTCTCTGAAATTATCATTTTAGATGATTTCAATGTTCACCACCGCCAATGGCCTTCATCTAGTTTTCACGATCAAGCTGGTGAACTCGCCTACGACTTTTCTATCCAGAACAACCTTGAGCAGATTGTGCAACTAACTACTAGTATCCCTGATCATCTTGGTGATGAACCCAACATCCTTTATCTTTTCTTAACCTCTTATCCTTCTCCACATAATGTTAAACTCTTCCCTTCTCTGAGTTCATCTGATCACCCTATCTCCGTTTCTTGTTCAGTCTCTTCGAATCTTCCGCAAGAACGGTCCCCTCCTTTTGCGAGGAGCCGTTTCTGGCACTTCGGTGCTGATAACTGGTCTGACTTGCGTTTGTAATTCTCTGATTTCTCATGGAATGATTATTGCTTCCGTGGGAGAGGTCCCTCGGCATGAGCTGCGCGCATATCCGAAGTGATTCACTCTGGTATGGAGGCGTACATTCCATATTCTTTCCATTCATGTTCTAGTGCTATCAGCTGCAGGGATGTTGCCTTCAGGATTACCTTTGTCTTCAAACCCAAGAAACTTATTCAACTGATATTTCATCCAGGGATCTTGCTAAATCTATTCTTCATAACACCAGAAACTCATTTCCCCGTCGTAAATGTAATAACTTTCTGGTTCCTCTTAATCTCGCACTTTCTTAACTCTAATTTTGTTTCTTGCTCTTTCCCTTCTCAAGTATCTTCTGATGGTACAACTGCCGTTTTACTTTCTAATAAAGCTAAACTCCTCTCTCAAACTGCAAAAAATTGTCCTAACGATTCGTTAGGACAATTTTTGCACTGTAGGCACCAGGATTTCTCGAGGATTTCTACAAAATTTTGAAAATCAAATTTTAGGAGTTTTTTTTTTAATAAAGAAATGATCCCCACCCTCAACTTGTGATACAGTGAAGGGTATTCACCAAAGAGGGGGGTAAAGTGAATACAAGTTTCATTAAATATGTTTCATA
>SEYY01020229.1:82500-85000 GCA_009176605.1 Armadillidium nasatum
AACTTTCGGTAAATTTTGTGGTATCGGCAAACTTTGTGGTATCGGTATATAAATTTTTTGTAAGTATCGGTATCGATAAATCAGACCGATACCAAAATCATGCATCAATGAAAATTTATCATTTGAAGTTTACGTCAGCATTTAAATTTTATTTATTATTATTATTATTATTATTATTATTATTATTATTATTATTATTATTATTATTATTATTATTATTATTATTATTATTATTATTATTACTATTATTATTATTATTATAGTATTAAATTAAATTTTATTAAAAAAAAAAAAAATAAAATTATATATATATATATATATATATATATATATATATATATATATATATATATATATATATATATATATATATATATATATATATATATATATATATATATATATATATATATATATAATAATATATATATAATCTGGTAAGCAACGGAGAGAGTCCTAACCAATTTCCATCAGAGCCATCAGAAGTGTGGAAATACAGGAAACCTGGTCAAGTTATAAGCCGACATGCCTCGATAAACGGTGTTTGAAAATGTGCAGGTCAAAGGAAGATGGGAAACAGATAAAGGGAGTGTTTCAAATTTCACCAGTTGAGTACATGTAAAATTTGGCATAGCGGTTAAGTCTGGGGACAGAAAGTTGGACAGGGAAACTATGAGACTTTGCAGAAGTGGAGAAGATATGCGGAAAGAGTGTTTAGAAGAGCAGTGTTCGTTGTAATGAAGAAAGTATTCGGCAAACTGAAAGAAACTGCAGAGAATTTGTGAGTCGGAATAGGTAATAGGACGAAAAAAAAACCTGGACCTCATCTGTATATAAGTGAACTACTCCACATGTTAAACATTCTCCATACAAATGTGAACAACCCCCCTATAAAGAGATAGCTACGGGGATGCTGCGTAGAAATTACTAAGTAGAATCAGAACACCCAACATCTAGGAGGTTTGTTTAGAAAGAGAAGTAAATGTGATCCTTGTAAGAAAGATCACGAGAAAAAGAAACACTGAGAATATTAAGGACGGACGAAGGTTCGAGCCGTGTGTTCTCGAAAAAGATCTCATAGTTATATGGAAGATTGTGTCAGGTAGAAAGACGGAGGAACTGAGTTTTTGAGGCATTGAAAACAACCATGTTTTCTCTTTCCCAATTTGAAATACTTCCAACAGTCAGGTAGAAAGACGGAGGAACTGAGTTTTTGAGGCATTATAAACAGCCATGTTTTCTCTTTCCCAATTTGAAATACTTGCTGTTGGAAGGTGTCTTTCAAATTGGAAGGAGTAATTGATGAAGGGTGGGGTTATTACCATAAAAGTGGATAGGTGTTAAAATAATCGAAAGATCATTAATGTTAATGAAAAGTTGAAAAAGATTTGGGGATAGAACAGAATCCCTGAGGAACACCCCTATTAATAGATTTAAAGGATGAACGGTAGCCGTCTACAACAGCTGCTACAGAACAACCTAAAAGAAAATCAGAGAGGAGAGATTCAGAAAGACGAAAGTTTAGAAATTATGGCCTTGTACAAAACTCTATCGAAGGCTTTCGATATGTCCAGCGCGGCAGCAAAAGATTTACCGAAATGAAGAAGAGCGGAGGACCAAGAGTCAGGGAAAAGAGAAAGTAGAAGTAGAAGGTTGTTGTTGTTGTTGTTTTTTTTTTTTTTTTTTTTTTTTAACGAAAATCATACTAGGCAATAATAACAAAGATTAGAAGATTTGAGAGTTTCCAAATCTTCCTGTTAAGGATAAGTCCGAAAACTTTTGAAAGAATGGAGGTTGAAGAATTGGATGGTAGTTCGGGGGGTTGACAAGGGTCCCTTTTTTCGGCATAGGCTGAATGTGAGCACGTTTTCAACAAGGGAAGGTCGAAGTAAAAACACAGAGACGAAATAGTTTACCAAGGCGGGTGCAAGCTCAAAAGAGCAAGTTTTGAAAAACAAAGGAGGATACCATCAGGACTGTACGCTTTCTTCTTGTAAATCTCAGAGAGAGCAGAAATGACGTCATCAGAAGAAATTAAAATTTTAGGAAGAGGTATAACTACAAATTCGTCTAAAGGTAAGTTAGAAGCAAAAGTTTGAGGTTCAAGTTCAACTTTAGAAGAAAGTAAAACAGCAGTTGTGCCGTCAGAATATACTGGAGAAAAAGAGGAAGAAGCAAAGTTAGAGTTGCCATTTATTGCAAAATTCCAGAAAGTGCGTGAGGAAGACGAACCGGAAAGATTCTTGCATTATCTACGGAAAAATGAGTTTTTCGTGTCACGAAGAATTGTTTTTGCACGATTTCGGGAAGAAATATAAACTGCAGGGGTTTTTGGAGTTTGAAGACAACGGTAATCCCTGAAGGCAGCATCCCTGCGGCAGATAGCACGAACACAGGGTTAAATCAAGGTTTGTCAGGTTTATTAGTAGGGAAAGAATATGGAATATACGTCCCCATTTCACCGAGAATCACCTCAGATAATACGCTCTACACACTCCGA
>SEYY01020229.1:90000-92500 GCA_009176605.1 Armadillidium nasatum
ATAGGCTCTATTATTACAATGACATGTCTTCTTCTTCTTCTTCTTCTTCTTCTTCTTCTTCTTCTTCTTTTTCTTCTACTTAATGTTTTTCTATAGTTATAAAAATGTTCTTCAACACTCAATAATAAAAGTGAAAATGTTGTGGAAAAGAAAACGGTCAACTATACTCTTTTTCCAGATATAACAAGGACAATTTATTAAATTTTAATACAAAATAAAAGATTGAGAAGCAGAGTGTCATGTCCTGTTTTTGCTTTTTATCTTTCTGGAATATAAAATTCGGTATTTTAAGTTTTAAGGTTCTAGGAATATCTATTACTAGAACTTAAAAGGTATCTTTTTCCTATGATTCCGAATTCTGATAGATGACCTTGAAAAAAAAGAAACAATTCATATAGGATTCTTCCTATTTCGGATAAGGCGAAATGTATACGAATATTCATCATTTACCACTGAATAAAAATTTCCATCTTAAAAGCATAATAAACTACGCTCTTTCATTTTCTTTTTACTAAGTATCTAGAAGCATCTAAAACAATAATTTTTTTAAATATTCAAAGGCCTACTTCAGGGAAGAATATTAATGTGCAACTACCTACGCGCCCCCCTCAAAAATTTAAATTAATTTAAATAGAATGAAATCAGCATTGAGAAGCTGGGGATTATATTATATATATATATATATATATATATATATATATATATATATATATATATATATATATACTATATATATATATTTATATATTATATATATATAAATATAATATATCATGAGCGTCCTTGACAGATACTAATGAACATTGTCAAGGTCAAACAATCAAAAATTGTATACCGTTAATTTTTTTTTTTCAAATAGTGTTCTATACAACATGTACCGAAATATTAAGTAGTAAGAAAATGAAAGGGATTCTGACCCCCCTCCCCCTAAAATACAAACTACCCTACGCAATAATAATCTAACTATCCTAGTACTGCCTTCTCGATTTTCAATATCAGTGGATACATATATACAACTGATAATATTCGAACCCGCTTTAAAAAAAATAAAAATAAAAAAATACAACAAATTATATATATAAAGAAAAACATGCAATTGCAGAAACATTCTCATAAATTCTTGTGCAAAACCACTATTAAAAAAAATAAAATAAAATAAAAAATAAATAAATAAATAAAATAAAAGGTAATAAAAATAATCAACGGCAAACCGGTTGTTCAGGTTATGAAAAGTCGAACTAAGGATGCTAAAAAAACTAAATAATAATAAAAAAAAATTATAATACTATTTTAAAAAAATGAAAGCTAATAATAATACAAATGTCAAAAAATTTGCATTGATATATGATGTTTCCATATATCGATATTTCCATATATGGAAGGTCAGACAACTTCTTAACCTTTAATATATATATATATATTATATAATATAATATATATATATATATATATATATATATATATATATGGCGTGTGTGTTGTGGAAGTTAAGAATTGGTGCAAAAGTTAAATTTACTGTACAGTTTGTTCTTTGAACCTTTTATGATGATGATAATAATATAATAATAGATAATAATAAAATAATAATAATAATTAAACTTTAAATATATATATATATATATATATATATATATATATATTATATATATTTTATATTATATATTTTTTTTTTTTTTTTTTTTTTTTTTTTTTTTTTATTTTATTATTATTATTATTATTATTATTTCACTCTGGTGGGCAAAGGCCAGAGGCCTACTAATGTCCACCAGAGTTGGGGGGAAAGTCGGGAACATGGTCAAATCAAAGGCCGACATGACCTGATACACGGCGTTTGAAGGTGCCTAAGTCATAGGAAGTTGGAAAAATAGATGAAGGAAGTGTGTTCCAGACTTTACCAGTAGAGTACGTGTAAGATTGAGCATAGCGGTTAAGTCTGGGGTCAGAGAGTTGGACAGCGAAAGGATGAGACTGTGTAGAAAGATGAGTCACACGAACCCTTCTCAGTGGAGGAGGTATGCGACGAGAGAGTTCACAAGAGCAGTGTCCATTGTAATAGCGATAGTATAGAGAGAGTGACGCAACATTTCGACGGGCAGAAAGAGATTGGAGAGAATTAGTGAGAGCAGGAGAGTTGATAAGGCGAAAAGCTCTAGACTCCACCTTTTCCAGGAGAGCTGTGAGTGGAACCACCCCAAATGTGACGCATACTCCATACAAGGGCGAACAACACCCCTATACAGAACAAGCAACTGGGGTGGTGTGAAGAAATACTGAAGGCGCCTCAGAACACCCAACCTCTTAGAAGTTTGTTTAGAAAGAGAGGTAATGTGAACTTTCCAAATATTCCTGTTAAGGATAGATTCGAAAACTTTAGAAAGAACGGCGGTTAAAGAAATTGGACGGTAGTTAGAGGGTTGAGAGGGGTTCCCCTTCTTCGGCACAGGCTGAATGAGCGCACGTTTCCAGCAAGAAGGGAAGGTTGAAGTAGAAAGACATAGAC
>SEYY01020229.1:97500-102500 GCA_009176605.1 Armadillidium nasatum
TTCATTCTCATTTATGTTCGAATACCAGAAGTCATTTTTTTTCTTTTAAATTTATTTTCCAGTAACGGAAACCAATTTTCATTCTATTCCTATTTGTTCTAGTACCGGATATCATCTTATTCTATTCCTATTTACGTTTTAGCACCGGAAGTAATATTATTCCATCCCCAATTATGTCCTATTACCGGGAATCAATTTTATTCCATTCTCATATATGTCTAGTACCAGAAAATAATTTTTTTTTTTCATTCCGTTTTAAGTTTCAGTACCGGACAACAATTTATCTAGTTTCCATTCAATTTCCATTACCGGAAACCAATTTTATTCCACCCCCCTTTTATGTTCTAGTAATGGAAATTAATTTTATTCCATTTCCATTTATGTTCCAGTACCGGAAACTAAAAAAAACAAAAACAAATCTTTTTGGTCTTAAATGTTTGAAGATAACAACATAACTAATTCCGAATCCAAAATAAGCGAAAGATTTAATTTAAAAAAAAAGAAGTAAAATAAGAATTTGAAATCCCACAAGAAAAAGAATCCCCACCACTACCAACCTCTCCTACCATAACTAGAATTCACTGGTTTTGTTTGTTGTTTTCTGACAATTTTCGAAGTACTACGATGCTTTTTCACTGCTTAAACGCTGATTGTTTCTTTTCAGTTAGATACAACTGTTTTATGGAAACAAAATAGTAGGAAGAATTGTAGTCTCTGCTGCTTTTTTTACAATAACTAATTAGTATTCTTAGGAAATATTCTGTTAAATATCATATGAAGTCTGTAGTTCTTAACAGTATGATCAAGGCATTACCAAATAGTTTCTGGTACAGAATTTATCATCTGTTTACCTCTAAAAATTTGCTTGTTTTCCCTTAAGTTCAAACATACATCGTAATGCTGATTTCGGTAATCACATCGCAGCAAAAATTGTCCCAACGAATCGTTTGGACAAGTGACCTAAAAATCACAACAAATTCTTTCAGTTATTTTCTTATTAGAAAATAAATCGGTGAAGCGACTTTCTTATGCTTAACATATCTTTTCTCTATTGAAAATTTTACTGTGACATTCTCGCCACTTGTCCCAACGATTCGTTAGGACAATTTTTGTAGGGCACCTATATCTTCCAGCTAATTGTACTTATGCAAATTTTTTTAGTTCAAATTTTGGTACTTTTAACACAAATTTAAGTGTTGTTATGCAGTTACTATAATAATTAATTGACATTTATATAAAATGACCGAAAAATCGCATTATTTGGTCTTCACGGTGTTTCTACTCCAAATTTGAAGTTTTATAAATAAACAAAGATAAATTTAAAATAAAATAACAAAACACATCGAATAATTGGTTATATTTTCGAAAGTTCAGTTTGTTTTTTATTTTATTTTATTTTTTATTTTTTAGTAGAATTTGAATTTTTAATTGAGAATTTGGAAAATCAAATGTAAGTTTTTCTTTTTCTGCCTTAAGATTTTAATAATAACATTTTTTTTTGGTGATACTCCTAAAATATGCTTGAGATACAAATGAGTGGCACACGAACAATTGTCTACGGTGGCTCAGGCCCCTGTACCCCTAACTCCCAACCCATAAGTAGTAGTGAATCGTTAATTTCACTTTTATAGACAGCAAACTATTAGCACAAATAAAGAAAGCACACTACAGAGTACGGAAAAATGCATGTGAACCGCATATATTATAGAGTAAGCAGAATTGTACACAGTCTACTACAGAGTAGGCATAAATGTATACGGTCTACTATAGAATCACCATTTTTGGTAAGATAAAAGCAAAAGTCACAATAGTCACAATATGGAGCAATAAAAAAAAAAAGATGAAGGTCCGCCTACATAAATGTCAATTTTATTGTGGATTATTTAAGATTTTATTTTGAAATTGAACATTATTAGAATCTCTTAAATCTCAACTATACTTCAATTTCGAAAATAAAAATAAAGGAAATTCAAAATTAAAATAATGAAAACACAAGAATTAAAAATTTGCTGACGCAAATTAATTTTTCACAATTAATTTGATCAAAATTTGTTGGTGTGATTTATTTAGTCTTCTAAAAAAAATTTATTTAAAAAATGCTAAGAAGTTTTCAAGTAATTTCCAATGAAATATAATTATTTTTCCTTCTATTTTAAAGATTTTGGTAAATATGTTTGAAATTAATAATTTTAACAAGTTTCTTAAAAAGAAAACTAAAATTAAACTAATGAGATAATGAGAAACTAATGAGGCAAATGACAAATTAAAGAACCATAACCAATTGTACTGCAGTATATCGTGGGTGCACTGACAAAACTGACTAAATAAAAAAAAAAAAATATTTTTTTTAAATTTGTGTAAAATCACAATTTAAAGTTGTAAGTAGTACGAAAAAAATCAGGAATTAAAAAATTGTAATAGAAAAAACGTTACAATAAAGGAAATATTAAATCCAGATTTTTCGTACCACTTCGAACTTTAAATTGTAATTTCACAGTTGACACAAACTATTTTTTTTTAACTTGGTCAATTATGCCAGTACACCCACCATATGAATGGTTGGAATATGGGTTATGAAAAATCGAAAGATAAAGAAATAACGAAGAGACTCATTGGAAAAAAGGAAAAAATCACAATGAAAATAGAACGAATCGGATAGAATATAATAAAAGGTATTGAAAATGCTGATTTTGCAAATAGTATATAGAAATATTGATATAATGAAATATAAATATTGAAATACAAATACTGAAACAAATACTTTGTAATAGAATTTTATGAAAAAAATAAAAGAAAGGCTAACTTAAAATGGATACAGAAGTAGGGAAGTGAACAGGAAGTTGTAAAATATAAAATGCTCAATAGCAAATAGGTCAGCATGTTTTGAATTTGAGAGGAGTAACTAAGTACATGACTGATGGATCTAAATTCCGATAGAATTAACTCCAAATTTGAGTTGTTTTACATATGTAATCAACTTGAGAGTTATCTGAACTCGATTTAAGTACATGACAGATGAACTCTAAACTGGGTAGAATTAACTCCAAATTTTGGTTGTTTTACATATGTAATCAACTTGAGAGTTATCTGAACTCGATTTAAGTACATGATAGATGAACTCTAAATTCGATAGAATTAACTCCAAATTTTAGTTGTTTTACATATGTAATCAACTTGAGAGTTATCTGAACTCGATTTAAGTACATGACAGATGAACTCTAAACTGGATACAATTAACTCCAAATTTGAGTTGTTTTACATATGTAATCAACTTGAGAGTTATCTGAAGTCGATTTAAGTACATGACAGATGAACTCTAAACTGGATAGAATTAACTCCAAATTTGGGTTGTTTTACATATGTAATCAACTTGAGAGTTATCTGAACTCGATTTAAGTACATGATAGATGAACTCTAAATTCGATAGAATTAACTCCAAATTTTAGTTGTTTTACATATGTAATCAACTTGAGAGCTATATGAACTTGATTTAAGTACATGACTGATGAACTCTAAATTCGATAGAATTAACTCTAAATTTGAGTTGCTTGTAATCAACTTGAGAGTTATCTGAACTCGATTTAAGCACACGACATATGAACTCTAAATTGGATGGAATGAACCCCAAATTTGAGTTGTTTTATTATATGTAATCAACTTGAAAGTTATCTGAACTAGTTTTAAGCACATGACAGATGAACTCTAAATTGGATGGAATTAAATTAACTCCAAATTTGAGTTGTTTTACATACGTAAATCAACTTGAGAGCTATCTGAACTCGATTTAAGTACATGATAGATGAACTCTAAATTAGAAGGAATTAAATTAACTAAAAATTGGAGTTCAATTTCACATATGCAATCAATATAAGTAATCTGAACTCATTTTGAGTAAATTGCCTAAAAGGCACACTCTAAATCAGAGGAGTTGAATTATCTCAGAATTTATATTTAGTTTCACATATGCAAAACAATTTGAGATTTATCTAAACTCAAAATAAGTCAAGTATATTACAGGTACACTCTAAATTTAAGGGATATGAATTAATTCAAAATTTGAGTTGTCTCATATACACAATCAATTTGAGAATTATTTTAATTCAGTTTGTTAGTAACTCCCTCCTATTTAGAGTGCCGGAGTGATTACAGTTGAAAATAAAATACAAAAAGGGGTAGTTCTATAATGTGGCTAGCGTAGTTTTGTTCAAATGTGACCTGTTGTTACAGCAAGAAGTGACATAGAATTAGGGATGGAGCGATACCAAAATTTTTACCGATACCGATACTTAAAAATTCCCCGATACCGATACCCGATACCGATACTTGCCGATACTACTACCGATACCGATACTTTACTCTTGTCCAAAAATTTTTACCGATACTGTAATTGCCGATGCCGATACTCAAAAATATGCCGATACTGCCGATACCGATACTTCACTCCATCCCTACATAGAATCAATTAGTTCATACACTGAAACATGAGCTTATCTTTAAAAAAAAAAGGAAGTTATGAGAATATAAGATTCGATTTGACAAAAGATTAGAAAGTTTAAAAATAACGAATAATTATAGGAGATAACCCAAATCAAGGATTTGGAATACTGTTTAGCTTTTAATTAGGTTAAAGTTTATGTAAATTAAGTGTTTATTCGTAAAAAGAAAAAGACTGATGTTTTTGGGTCTTTACTAGAGTGAATAAAAGTTTATGAGAAAGGATTATAAAACTTACGAAGACCAGACTTGAAGCAGTACACTGCAAAAATTGTCCTATAACGAATCGTTGGGACAAGCGATAAAAATGTCACAGTAAAATTTTCAATAGAGAAAAAGACTTGTTAAGCATAAGAAATTCGCTTCACCGATTTATTTTCTAATAAAAAAATAACTGAAAAAATTTGTTGTCATTTTTGAAACTTGTCCCAACGATTCGTTAGGACAATTTTTGCATTGATTTCGTTGTATGTTTATAGTATAATTGATAAGAACATCAAGAAAAT
>SEYY01020229.1:107500-147500 GCA_009176605.1 Armadillidium nasatum
GTGCCTAAAAATAAAACACTTGCACAGAGTATACAAAATCTAGTTAGGGCAAGACTTCTAATTCCAGATATACCATCAAAGTCATCATGTTTTCCAATTGACAGTGACGAAACCATCTCTCAAGGAAACATTGGATGTGGTGGTGGCGCTGGTCCTATTTCCAAGATTCCACATCTAAACATTAGAAGTGGTGGTGACGCTGTTCCTATTTCCAAAATTCCATCTCTCAACATTGGATGTGGTTGTGACGGTGGCATTATTTCCAAAATTCTCCCACTAAACATTGGATGTGCTAGTGACGCTGGTCCTATTTACAAAATTCCACCTCTCAACATTGGAAGTGGTAGTGACGCTGGTCCTGTTTTCAAAATTCAACCTCTCAACATTGGATGTGGTGGTGACTCTGTCCTATTTCTAAAATTCTACCTCTCAACATTGGATGTGGTATTGACGCTGGGACTATTTGTAAAAATTCCACCTATTACCATTGGATGTGGTGGTGATGCAAGTCCTATTTCCAAAATACCACCTCTCAACACTGGATGTGATGGTGACGCTGGTCCTATTTCCAAAATTTCACTTCTCAACATTATATGTGGTGGTGACGTTTATCCTATTAAAAAAATTCAACCTTCTCAACATTAGATTTGGTGGTGGCGCTGGTCATATTTCCAAAATTTCACCTCTCAACATTGGATGTGGTGGTGACGCTGATTCTATTTCCAAAATTCCACCATTGAAAATTGGATATGGTGGTGACACTGTTTCTATTTCGAAAATTCCACCTCTCAACATTGGATGTGGTGGTGACGCTGGTCCTATTTCCAAAATTCCACCTCTCAACACTGGATGTGGTAGTGACGCTGGTACTATTTCCAAAATTCCACTTCTCAACATTGGATGTGGTGGTGACGCTGGTCCTATTTCCAAAATTTCACCTCTCAACATTAGATGTGGTGGTGACGCTGGTTCTATTTCCAAAATTCCACCTCTCAACATTGGATGTGGTGGTGACGCTGGTCCTATTTCCAAGGTTCCACTTCTAAACATTGGAAACAATGGTGGTTTTTCCTATTTCCAAAATTAAACCTCTCAACATTGGTGTGGTAGTGACGCTGATCCTAATTTCCAAAATACCACCTCTTAACATTGGATGTGGTGGTGACGCTGGTCCAATTTCCAAAATTCAACATCTAAACATGAGATGCTGTGGTGACGCTGGTCCTATTTCCAAAATTAGACCTCTCAACATTGGATGTGGTGGTAACGCTGGTCCTATTTCCAAAATTCCGCATCTAAACATTGGATGTGGTGGTGATGCATCTAAACATTGTGATGGTGATGGTCCTATTTCCAAAATTTCGCATCTAAACATTGAAGAATGTGGTGGTGACGCTAGTCCTATTTAAAAAATTCTACCTCTCAACATAAGATGTAGTGATGACGATAATCCTGTTTCCCAAATTTATCCTCTCAACATCGGATGTAGTGGTGACGCTTGTCCTATTTACAAAATAAGATCTCTCAACATTGGATGTGGTGGTGACGCTGGTCCTATTTACAAAGTTCTACCTCTCAACATTAAATGTGGTGGTGACGTGGGTTCTATTTCCAAAAATAGACCTCTCAACATTGGATGTGGTGGTGACGCTGGTCATATTTCCAAAATTAGAACTCTCAACATTGAACGTGGTGGTGACGCTTGATCTATTTATAAAAATTCCACCTATCACCATTGGATGTGTTGGTGATGTTAGTCCTATTTCCAATATATTACCTCTCAACATTGGATGTGGTGGTGACGCTGATCCTATTTCCAAAATTACTCCTCTAAACATTAGATGTGGTGGTGACCCTGGCCCTATTTCCAAAATTCCACCACTGAATATTGAATGTGGTTGTGACGTTGGTCCTATTTCCAAAATTACACCTTCGACATTGGATGTGGTAGTGACGCTGGTCCTATTTCCAAAATTCCATCTCTCAACATTAGATGTGGTGGTGACGCTGGTCCTATCTTCAAAATTCCACCACAACAATAGATGTGGTGGTGACGTTGGTCCTATTTCCAAAATTACACCTCTCGACATTGATATGGTGGTGACGCTGGTCCTATTTCCAAAATTCCATCTCTCAACATTAGATATGGTGGTGACGCTGGTCCTATTTCCAAAATTCTACCACAATATTGAATGTGGTGGTGATGTTGGTCCTATTTCCAAATTTCCACCTATCACACAAATATATTTCTTACTCCATTTTTTTAAACAAATATTTGTCTTTACCGCGGTTTACCGGTGAGTGATTGACTCTTGTGTTTCAATGCGCTGGTTCGATTCCTCATGCGGATCCTAAGAAGAAACTTCCTAGAATAGTTCCCTCCTTGAATAAGGAATTGCCCATGAGGTGTGAAGTTTTACGAGTAATAATAATTTTAAAAAAGAATTTTATTGTTTACATCATTCATAATTCTTGAAAACAAAATCCTTGAGTATATATATATATATATATATATATATATTATATATATATATATATATATATATATATATATATATATATATATATATATAATATATATATATATATATATATATATATAGCTAAGAACTATAGCAAAAACTGAATCTAATTGCAATTAAAAACCATCCTAAATAAAAGATAGAAATAAAATACAGCAAGTACTTTCGAATCATTCGTTTTCTCTTCAGGCAAATATTTTTAAAATGAATAAATTTTTTTTAAATCGAAAAAATTTTTTTTTTTTTTTCCTTTTTTTTATTTTATTTTATATATATATATATATATATATATATATATATATATATATATATATATATATATATATATATATATATATATATATATATATATATATATATATATATATATATTATATATTATATATATATATATATAAATATTTAAAATATTGTAAAAATTTTCATTTAATAATTGTACTTAAAAAAAAAAAAAAAAAAAAAATTTTTTTTTTTTTTTTAGTAAATCGTTTATGTAAAATTAAACTATAGAGACCCATTCCTAAGTTATGAATTATTGAAAATAATATAGTAAAATATACAAAAATTTAGTTAAGGTAAATAAAAAAAAAAAAAAAAAAAAATAATTAAAATTTTATTTATTCTGTAAACTTTTTTTTTTAATTTAAATTTTTTTTTTTCACAAAGTGTAAAAATTGAAAAAAATATTATTATTTATTGTTGCATTTTACAAACTTTCGAAATTCTTGTCAGTCAATATTTTTCAGAGCGTAAGACGTTTTTTTTTTTTATTTTATTTTATTTTATTTATTTATTTTTTTTCCTTGATATTGAAGACTATTCCACCGATGTAGAAGGTGGTAAAATAGTCAAATATTTCTGTCAGCTTTACCAGTGTTGGAATTCTCTGTCCATGATTTTTCAAATATATCTGTACATTTTTTTTTTTTATTTAGAAATACAATGTTGTCTGAAATTTCTTCTACATTACAATATTAATATGCTCCTGTATTTACTATGCGTTTGGCGTAAAGTGAATTGAACAAGCGATAAAACTTAACAACTCGTTTCTCTTTGGCGAAAATATTTCCTTAGCTTGATTCCAGTATATCCTCTGATAAAGCAATGTCGATATTTGAAATTTTTGCAACTTTTTTTTTTGAAAATGAACTGTGATGTCGCTAATAAGGAAGAATTTTGAATTACCTATTCCCTTTTCAGAGCACCAGTCCATTTTAAATCAAATATCTATCAAACTTACCAACTGATAACTTTTTTATATTTTCATACAACTGAAAATGATTTGGTGTATATTATTCAGTACGCATATCAGTGCACAATTTTATCATCTAGATAAGTATCGTGCGCTTGAGATTTTTTTTTTTTTTTTTTTTTTAGAGAAAAAGTTCACATCTCACGGGCATTGCCCTATTCGAGGAGAGGAACTTTTCTAGGTAGTATATACCTAGGATCCCGAAGTGGGATCGAACCGGCGCCCTCAAGCACGTGAGTCAATCACTTTACCGTTTGAGCCACGGTAAACGGTAATGATACTTTAGTCCTTAAACATAAGGAATATTTAAGCTTTAATGAAATGGACTTTTGCCGATGAGAACAGTCAGTTGCATTTTCAAGAAATTTAAAATTTCTAGCATATATTTAAGAATATTTCGGTCATATGTTTCCACCTGCAATCTTTAGCTAAAACTCTTCGGACTCCTTTTTTTTCATCTAAATCTTGAACAATTCTGGCATCCCTCCACCTACTCCTTCTCCTCTCAGGTATTCCATGTCTCTACGTGTGATTACACATGATCTGGTGCATGAGATCTTAGGGTGTATAAACAACTGGAAAGCAAGTAGCCTGGATGACATTCCTCTCCGTGTTCTAATGGAGTGTCTGAGTTGTTACCTGTCCTCGTTTGACTCTATTATCTATGACTTAATACTAATACTTTTCTTTAAAGCTGGATAAGTGCATATATTCAGCTGATCCAACTATTGTCTTATTGCTGTTCACATGTGCTCTGTTCTAAAATCTTTGAAACCCTTCTCAACGCTCATTTCAAGAATTGTCCGTAGCCTCATTCTTTTCTTTCTGGTCATCAATTAATTATCAGTATGTGCTTGAGGTAAACTGGTGGCATACTTTCCAATCTCCTGATTTATGGTTTTATGACCTAAGGGATTAAAGAGATTCTTGTGTGGTAGCCTTGACATATCCAAAATTTTTGCCCGGGTATGACACGCGAAGTCCCTTTCTTTGGGTTTTCTCCTCCTCTTTGCTTACTCATGTTTAGTTTTTTTTTTCAGATCATTCCATATCGGCAGTTGTTGTTTGTTAATTGTGGTGTTCCTCAGGGTTCTGTACTATCTTCAATTTTATTCTTACTTTTTATCAACGATCATCTCAACTGCATTTCTAACTCCACTTATTCTTATGACTATGACTCAACTCTCCATTCTCCTACTCATTTCAAATCTGTTCATTCATTTCCATCTTTAGAGTTGCTTCTCGACTTAATCATTCGGATTCTATTCTTGCTGATCTGGATGGGATTTCTCAGTGAGGTCACTTCAGCCTTGCGAAATTCAACTCTTTAGAAACTCAGCTGCTCTCTCTCTCTCTCTCTCTCTCTCTCTCTCTCTCTCTCTCTCTCTCTCTCTCTCTCTCTCACTCTCTTTCTCTCTCTCTAAAAGTAAAAATGAAAAAATGTAAATAAATACTCCCAACTTTCTTAATTACTTCGACGGCTCTCCTATGCTAACTGTTAACTTCATAAACATTCTTGGTCTGAATATTAAAAAAAAAAACTCATGTCACAACAGTTGCTTCAAAGGAAACTGGGAGCTTTGTTCAAGTTGTAGTATTTTTTTTCTCCTGAACAGTTATTTCAATTACATAAGGATTTTATCTGCAAATGTATAGAGTACTGTTCTCACATTTCTGGGGTGCTCCTGTTTCACACTTCTTTTGGATAGGGTTAAGTCTATGGCAAAAAGATTAATAAACTGTCTTTTACTTTCAAACTCCCTTGACTGTCAATCTCTTTTCTATAGGCACTACAGCGGCAGTTGCTCGAGGAAATTGACTTCTAACATTCCATCACAATTGCGTCGCCCTTATAGCAAAAGATATGGCTTTGCTTTCATATGAATTTTTAATGAATAATGGAAACTCCAGGTTGCTCGTTGTTGTGCCTCCTCCTTTACAGCCACTACTATTCCGTAGAAATCCCTGCCATCATATGCTTTTTCTTCAGCATTTTATCTTTCTCTCTTTATAGTATCTTTCTGCTCTTATCCCGAAATATTTGCATTCGGCTTGGGCTTAAGTTGGTTTTTTTTCTTTTATTTCATATTTCTGCCCTCTCCATAATGGCCCTGCCAGTGAGTGGTGGCAATGTGAATAATAAAAAAATGTTTAAATTTTATTCTAAAATATGCAAATCAAAATTTAATAATAATAATAATAATAATAATAATAATAATAATAATAATAATACAGCGACATTTATGCAAATTTAAGTATCTTAAGCTCAAGTGCAAGTACTTGAACTCAAGCCTGATATATATATATATATAATATATATATATATATATATATATATATATATATATATATATATATATATATATATATATATATATATATATATATATATATATATATATATATATACACTCTTCACTGTCTACCACATAACTGCGAGGTGGTGTCAGTTGGAAATGTGGAATGTTAAGTAAATGTTAATTTCCGTGTTTGTTCAAGTATTGGCGTTATTCCAGGTTGTCGAGTGCTTAAAACCCTCAGAGATACGCTACGCCCTATATACGATTCTTTTCCAGGTAATTCTATCTTGCTTCAACCTATTACCTTTATTGTTACTAATGCCCTTTCCCATTAATAGGTCCTTTACACTATCAAACCACCTCCATTTGGGGTTGCCCCATCTAAAATAATCCTTCATTTCGGGCATAACCTTCTTAAGTACTTCTGTCATCATTCATTTTAAGAACGTTGTTCATACCATCTCATTACCCATTTGTATGTCCTTTCTACCAAACATCTCTTCTAGAAGTACATATTACTTATTCTTACATTTAATTTTCGAGATCTCAATCCATTTTTCATCTCGGAAATTTTTGCATAAGTTTCATATCCTTGAATAATAATTGGAACAAATAAACACTCAAACAATTCAATTTTTATCCCCGTATATAAATTTTCTTTTATTGTTTTTCCCTACACTGCAAAAATTGTCCTAACGAATCGTTGGGACAAGTGGCAAAAATGTCACAGTAAAATTTTTAATAGAGAAAAGACATGTTAAGCATTAGAAAGTCGCTTCACTGATTTATTTTCTAATAATAAAATAACTGAAAAAATTTGCTGTGACATTTTTGCCACTTGTCCCAACGATTCGTTAGGACAATTTTTGCAGTGTATGATTACTCAGAACTTTTTTTGCCCTCCGTAACCTTATGATCACTCTTTACATCATCTCTCTGAACATCCCAATACCCACCTCTAAATATTTGAAGATTAGCTTTCAAGCTAGACTTTTCCCGTTGACCTTTTCCCGTTCCCGATGACAGAATACTTAAGAAGGTTATGCCCGAAATGAAGGATATTTTAGATGTTTTCCGACACATATTGACCTTTGTCTTCTTAATTTTGAATTTTCTTTTAACATTATTAAATTTTGGTTCTTTCCCTTGGCACAATCGTTCAAACTCAAACATATGCCGTCAAACAATTTAACAATTTTCCTTTTGAAATAGCCAAGAAAACAGTATCGCCAACAATTAGTAGAATGCTTACATCCCAATTTTTTTTTTTTATGTCTCCTCTGGTGGGCAAAGGCCGAAGGCCTACCAAATTCCACCAGAGTTGGGGAACATTCGGAATCTGATCGCTAATGGCCAACGTGACCTGATACACGGCGTTTAAAAGTGTGCAAGTCAAAGGAAGTTGGGAAAACAGATAAAGGGAGTGTGTTCCAGACTTTACCAGTAGAGTACATGTAAGAGTGAGAATGGCGGTTAAGTTTGGGGTCAGAGAGTTGGACAGAGAAAGGATGAGACTGTGTAGAAAGTCGTGTCGCACGAGACCTTCTTAATGGAGGAGGTATGCGACGTGAGAGTTCAGAAGAGCAATGTCCGTTGATAGCGATAGTATAGAGAAAGTGATGCAACAATTCAACGGGAAGAAAGAGACTGGAGAGAGTTAGTAAGAGCAGAAGAATTGATGAGACGAAAAGCCCTAGACTCCTCCTTTTCCATGAGATTATATATGTGGAACCACCCCAGATGTGAGAGGCGTACTCCATACAGGGGCGAACAACACCCCTATATAGAGCAAGCAACTGGAGTGGCGTAAAAAAACCATGAAGGCGCCTCAGAACACCCAACCTCTTAGAAGCTTGTTTAGAAAGAAAAATAATGTGATCTTTCCAAGAAAGATCACGAGAAAAAGAAACTCCGAGAATATTGAGGACAGATAAAGGTTTGAGTTGAGTGTTTTCGAAGAAGATATCATAGTTGTGTGGAAGATTGTGTCGAATAGAAAGATGGAGGAATTGAGTTTTTGAGGCATTGAAAACGACCATGTTTTCTCTGCCCCAATTGCCTTTACATAGATATTGTATCAGTCTTTTCTCAATATTATATTCATAGATATTGAATAACCATAGAACAAATTACAACCCTTTCTCTTGCTTACTCCTACTTCAAATAACTGTACTTCCCTTCTCTTAATCCTAATGACCTTTAAAATACTTTAATCGCATTTTTAACAACATTCCATTTCCTTCATAACCTTTCGATACTCTCCACAACTTCAATATTTTAATTAAAACTTTCCTATTTGAACTCTGTCGTGCGCCTTTCGTGATTTTTCCAAATCAAAAAGGCATACAAAAACGCCTTTATTATTTTCTGTCAAAAAGGCATACAAAAACGCCATTATTATTTTCTTTTTATGTCTGCATTTTCAAGATAATCACCTGATCCACACATCCTCGACCATCCCTAAAACTGCGTTGTTCTCCCCCAATTTGTTTATTAGTAATACTCTTAACTTTTCGAATCAGCACTAGTCCTTATCCTTTACCTACTACACTCAAAAAACTTTTACCTGTAGAATTGGAGCACTGCTCTTTGTCGCCTTACCTTTAAACAATAAACTGGAACAAGACAGGAAATTTGCCAATCTTGTAGTACCTCTCTCTTTTCCCAGAAACAATGAATAATCTCATCATTCACTCCAAGACACTTTACCTCCCTTTTTTTGAATATTGCGTCCGATCACACAGATTTTGCTTCTGTCGTTTTCTTTAAGCATTTACGATTTCATTCATTCTGATGTCCCACATTTAACTCAATCTGTTCCTCCTTAATATTCTCTTCCACTCTAACTTGTTGGTTTCATCCACAATTTCTACTTTTCTAGCACTTAATAATTCCTTCAAATGTTCTCTCCATCTTTCCTCAACTTTCACATCATCCTGAACTACATTCCCAGCTAAAGTCTTTACACAGTTTAGAACATCTACCCTCTTATCCAAAACTCTTCTCTTCTCTCCTTTCAGAATATTTTACTTCTTTCCCAGTAATTTTCAACTATCTTTCCAATTCACCTTTTATCCGTCCTTCTCATCGTTGCTTCACTTTCATTTTAACTTTATTTCCAACCTTCTTTTACTCATTCAATGTTTCCTAACTATTAATTGCTAGATATCTAGCAAAAACTATTTTTTGTCTTACCAAAAGCATCCAATTCTTCACTCCATCATTCACACCTTTTTCTTTTCTTTTTACATCAATCTTTTTCAGACCACAAACTTCAATTGTAGTCAATCAACATTGTTTCCTTAAAATATTCCAACACTTTTTCTTTCATTCAATATATCTCACATTTCTTCTAGCAAACTTTCTTACTGTGTTGTTGTTTATTCTTCGTATTTTAATTTATATGAATGTCTTAAGAGGAACAGCAGAAACATTTACACTATTAATATTAACCTTTACACCCCTACTAGACTGCAATCTTCCACCCTCTACCAAACAGTAATCACATATATACCCATGCAATTCCTCTTAAGACATTCATATAAAATAACCTAGAAAGAACTTCTAAAAAATATATTGTGGTTCCTATAATTTTATTGGTAAAATATTTTTATTTTTATTTTATTTTATTTTTTTTTCAGATATGAGTATCCTTCAAATACAATAATTATATAACTTTCGCATCGGAGGTTTCAAATTAAATTTTTTTATTTATTTATTTATTTTACAGTGGAGAATATTTTTGCATGGTGTTATCTTATCTTTAGAAATTTTTAAAAAATTTACAGCTGCTGTAAAGAATTTCTCAAATATTAGACCATTAAAGATGGGGAAGTTATATACTCAAAATATTTTGTAATCGAAAGTTGGAAAAAAAACTATTAAAATGACCTTGGAATATCTGAAAGTATAAAAAAAAATTTTTAAACATTATTTCTAGTGTGAAATTCCAAGATCCAAAATTTCAAAAATCTTTTTCGCGAAAAAAAATTACAAATTGAATAAGGCTAAAAAAAAAAAAAAAAAAAAAAAAAAAAGTTAAAAAAATAAACACATTTCTACCAGACCAATTGTCCTTTTATTTTTGAAAAAAAAAATAAAAAAAATACAATATATAAAAAAAATTAAAATATAAATATGTGTGAAGAAGTTCAAATTTAAGATTAATTGCTGCCTTTTGATATTTAATTAATCAAAATTGAATGAATATTATTCTACATCTACATCTTCTTCCTGGAAGAGTTTTCACCCTGTCAGTGGGACCAGAAAACTTCACCATCTGCTTTTAAAAGTACCTCTCTTAAAATGCTCTAAAAGATCATGTTTTTCGGCTCGTTCGTTTCATTACCAGTCCTTGAGTTTTATTTAAAATTTTATTTAAACTCCCAGAGAGGGTTTTCACCCTTTCAATGGGAATAGCACCTTCTCCATATAACCTCTAAACACTTTCTCAAAGAGCTCTCCTGAAGTTCAAGCTTCTCGGAGCTGTGTTTTCCCATGCTGGTCCTGGAGTTGTTACAAGCAGTAAGCAATAATTATAGGTCCGGATTACTACTAGTCTTGTCACCCTTGATATTGACTCTAATCGCATGATCCAACAATGTCACCTAATCCAAACTCTTCTCTTCTCTTTTCTTTCTTTTCTTTTCTTCTCTCCTCTTCCTCTCTTCTCCTCTCCTCTTATCTTCTCTTCTTTTCTCTTATCTCCTCTTTTCAATGTTAGTATCTGATGTTTCTTAATTTTCTTTTAAGTACGTCCTCTCTCAACGACAGCTTAATTCTATTTTATTATAATTATTATTATTTTTATTTTTTTTTTTTATTTATTTTTTTTTTAACAAAAATATCGTGACCGAAAACGTATCTCATAAATTAATTATTAATATAATATTAAAATTAAACTTACATTTTTAAATTTTTTTTATTTTGTTTACACTTCCAGTAATATATATATATATATATATATATATATATATATATATATATATATATATATATATATATATATATATATATATATATATATATATATATATATATATATATATATATATATATATATATATATTTTTTTATTTTTTTTTAATTATAAATAATAAATAATAAATAATAATAATAATAATAATAATAATAATAATAATAATAATAATAATAATAATAATAATAATAATAATAATGACTAATAATAATAATAATAATAATAATAATAATGATGATGATGATGATGAAATAATAATATAATAATAATAATAATAATAATAATAATAATAATAATAATAATAATAATAATAATAATAATAATAATAATAAATTGCAAGCCGAGTCGCTAACGCTCGGACCTAACGCTACGCCTTTCCATAAGCTTGACTGCTATGTTAAAAGACCACATAAACCAATTATATATATATATATATATATATATATATATATATATATATATATATATATATATATATATATATATATATATATATATATATATATATATATATATATATATATATATATATATATATATATATATAGAACGACGTACTAGACGTGAGATGATGTGTTTGAATTTTGACAAAACGTTGCCAGCACAGCTGTGCGTCAAGGTTTAAACAAAACATGTGTAGATAGATAACTATTCTTGCAAGTTACAGAGTGAAATGTAATACACATTTTTACAAGTATGAACATGTATATAAAACAATTCAGGAATATATAACAATGTGTGTATGCAGTCTATAAACGACTATCTATATTCCCCACATAGTATAAATAACTGTCCATTTTTACATAGCGTAAATGACTATCAAAACTTTTCTCGCTGTTTGAATGACTGTTAACACTTCCATATAGTTTACATAACTTTCAACGCTATGACTTTTCACAATTACATGTAGTTTAAATGCTTGTACCAACCTCCACATACCCCAAATGATGGTCAATGCTTAAACGTATACTGAATAACTGCATGCCCACGTTTCCAAATAGTTTAAATGCCTGTACCCACTTCCACATAGTCTCAATAACTGTCCACACTTACGTGAAATTTGAATGACTGTTGACATTTCTAGGTAGTGCAAATTACTTGCCACGCTCCCAGGTAGTCAACCTAACTGTCAATACTTAAGCATAGACTAAATAAATGTCAACAATTCAAAGTTTATATAACTATCCACATTTCCATGTAGTCTATATGATTTTTTTGCACTTCCATGTAGATTGAAGTAATTGTAAACACTTCCATGTAGTCTAAACTACACTTTCACACAGTTTAAATAACTATCTACACTTTCACGTAGGCTAAAAACTCTCCACACTTACACGTATGTCAGTTAGTGTTCACACTTCCAAGTAGATATAATTGACTATTACCACTACCAACATAGTCTAAATGACTGTCCACACTTTCCCATCGAAAGAGTCATGATAACACATCAGATAGATTATAGTACCATATTAGAGTTATAATAACATGTGAAAATGTCATGGTAACAAGTTAGAATGTCATGGTACCTCATTAGAATGTCATGGTAACACGTTAGAAAATCATGGTGACATATTAGAATGCCATGGTACTACATTAGAATGTCATGGTAACATGTTAGAAAATCAAGACAGCATTAGAATGTCATGGTAACACGTCAGAAAATCATCGTAACACTTTAGAATGTCATGGCAACAAGTTAGAATGTTATGATACCACGTTAGAAAATCATGGTAACATGTTACAATGTAATGGTACCACGTTAAAAAATTCTGTTAACAAATTAGAATGTCATGGTAACAAGTTAGAAAATTATCATAACACTTTAGAATGTCATGGTAACAAGTTAGAATGTCAAGGTACCACGTTAGAAAATCATGATAACAGAATATCATGGTACCACGTTACAAATCATGCTAACACGTTAGAAAACCATCGTAACATTAGAATGTCATGGTACCAAGTTAGAAAATGATGGTAACAAATTAGAATGGAATGGTACCATGTTAGAAAATCAAGGTAACATATTAGAATGTCATGGTACCACATTAGAAAATCATGATAACATATTACAATGTAATGGTACCACGTTAAAAAAAATCTTGGTAACATAATAGAATGTCATGGTAACACTTTAGAAAATCATCGTAACACTTTAAGATGTCATGATACGACGCTAGAAAATCATGCTAACAGAATGTCATGGTATCACGTTACAAATCATGCTAACATCTTAGAATTTCATGGTAACAAGTTAGAAAACCATCGTAACATTAGAATGTTATGGTAGCATATTAGAAAATCATGGTAACATATTAGAATATCATGGTAAATATTAGAAAATCATGGTAACACGTTGGAATGTCATGGTACCACGTTAGAAAATCATGATTAACATATTAGAATATCATGGTAAACATTAGGAAATAATGGTAACACGTTGGAATGTCATGGTCCCACGTTAGAAAATCAAGGTAACATATTAGAATATCATGGTAAACATTAGAAAATCAGGTAACACGTTGGAATGTCATGGTACCAAGTTAGAAAATCCTGGTAACATCAGAATATCATGGTAAACATTAGGAAATCATGGTAATACTTTGGAATGTCATGGTACCACGTTAGAAAGGTCATGGTAACAAGTTAGAAAGTCTAGGGTAATAATACAGTAAGTATATCGAACACTACGTATTGAAAAGTGAACGTGATATATTAGCTATTCTCGACGCCTCTTTGAGGATACGAATTTTAATCTTAAAATAACGGTAGAGCGATTGACTCACGCGTTTGAAGGTGTTGGTTCGATCCCTCAAGCAAATTCGTAGAAATTACGTACTTGGGTTTGTGAATTGACTCGCATTGCTAATGGGGGTGCCAACTTCATTCGCAGTTGTGGTGGAATATTATAATTTAGGTGGACACACAAATGTCACTATACTAACCAATTAAATTAAATTAATTAAATTTTAACCCCACTTACCCCCCATAAAATTTTTTTAAGTGGGTTTACTGTAGGCATTGCCTTAGGGTGGACTTACATATTTGAAAAAAATTTTTTTAGTATTAATTAACTTTATGGATATTAAGTAGTCTTAGTACGAAACAATTATATTATTATTATTATTATTATTATTATTATTATTATTATTATTAGTAGTAGTAGTAGTAGTAGTAGTAGTAGTAAAAAATTAGAATGGTAATAGTAGTAGTAAAATATTAGCAATAATAGAAGAAGGTGCGGATGATGTAGCAGTAGTATTAGAAATATGATATTAGTAATGGTAGCAGTAGTAGGACAACTACTTCATGCTTCTGAATAGTAATTTTTTTAAGATGAGAACCTTTTGTACATGTGTTTGTTTAAAGTTCGGTACTTTTTTCCTCATTAGATGGCGAAGCATTCCGTTGGATCAGGGAAATGAATGGTTAGGTCAGGGTAAAATTGTATCTTTGTAAAGTTAGGTCTGGGTAAGATTATTTGTTCCTTACGACTTACACGTATCAATCTATATTTTGTAAAATGTAAAATTACTAGATCTGTTTTCATTTTGGTTACTAGCTCTGTTTCTATTTTGGTTACTTTCTCTGTTTCTATTTTTAGAGTTTTGTGCTTCACAATAATTTTAGCTTAATAAAGTTTGATTTTTTTTTTTTTTTTTTTTTTTTTGTAGATAATTTACATTACAATTTAACAGAGCTGGTAATCTATTATTTTATAAAATATAAATTGTTATGTGTACTACTTAAGGTCCTCTATTTTTAGTTTTTTTGCGCTTCACAATATTTTTAGCTTAAATTAGAATTTTTTTTTAGATAATTTACCTCTTTTTTCATTACAATTTGACAGGGCTGGTAACCTATTATTTTATAAAATATAAATTGTTACGTGTACTACTTAAGGTCCTCTATTTTTAGTTTTTTTGCGCTTCACAATATTTTTTGCTTAAATTAGAATTTTTTTTTTGATAATTTACCTCTTTTTCATTACAATTTGATTATTTTATAAAATATAAATTGTTACGCGTACTACTTAAGGTTAGATTTTTTATAGGTAAGTTTAGATCTAGGTAATATTACGTTTAGTTACGGTTAGGTATTGATAAAATTAGGTCTAGGTAGGATTAGGTCTAGATGAGGTTAGGTATAGGTAAGGTTTCGTCTAGATAAAGTTAGTTCTGGATAAAATTACCTTCAAATTCGACTTCGATTACCTCGATCCGGCATTCGACATCCTGCATCCGGTCGCAATCCTGAATTATGACTTATGATTATTATCAAATCTTATTTTTATTTTACCTTTATTAAATTCTTTTCAATCATTTTCTTTCTTCCTTCTTTCATTACAATTAGTCCCGCTTTGGGGAGACAATGCCGTCATTCACAAAGTATGTAGATGTGGGAGCCATACAATTGAGCCTGAAAAAAAAAAAAGATTTTCAATTAATTACTTTATTTCAATAATAATAATAATAATAATAATAATAATAATAATAATAATAATAATAATAATAATAATACTTTAAACTTAAACCATTTTTATAATAAGCATAAGCTTTACAAGGAAAAAAACTACAAAGAAACCAAAAAAACAAAAATTACAGATTCTGTTTCAACAAGGAAATAATAGATTTCTTAAACCTAGTTCTAGTTGGCAGAGCTCTAATATTATTTGGCAGGACACACCACAATTTGATGACATTATTAACAACAAATTGTTTATTAACCATAACCCTACTAAAGGTCAATCGAAATTAACTGTTGTCGTGTATTATACACATGCAAATTATTAAGCTATATACAGAGGATCCAGTTACAGTGTCATACATAAATTCGGCCACCTTTTTATTGTATACTTGTTCAAGAATCATAATATTCAGAAATCTCTCTAACAACACTTTTAAAATTTCAAATTAGAACCACTATTTCTTATTGAATTACTCAGTGCAAACATTCAACTTATTCAAATGTACGAGTATAGGAGAGGAAGACCTTCACGCACGCAAATGTAAATTAATGAAAAGGTAAATAAAAGAATAATATAAAGTTCTAACGAGTTGAAAAGGATAAAAAAAAATTTTCAGGGAATATAACATACCATTAGCTCTATTTACTAACAGTAGACGCAAAGTTAGAATATAAATAACAAATTTGAAATTATCTTGAATATATAATCCCAAATATGTGAATGAGGTTTTTTTCTATAAAGGTAGGGCCCAAAATAATAATAATAATAATAATAATAATAATAATAATAATAATAATAATAATAATAATAATAATAATAATAATAATAATAATAATAATAATAATAATAATAATAATAAAAATTACAATAAATAATAAAGATAATAAAAATAATAGTAATAATAATAATAATAATAATAATAGTAATAATAATAATAATAATAATAATAAAAATTACAATAAAATAATAATGATAATAATAATATATTTTATATAATATATTTAATTTATTTTTATGGACTATTTTCTGAACATTTAGAGATTTTTAATATTTTTTTTTAAAAAAAATATTAAATTTTAGTTTTTTTATTTTAATTTTAATATTAATTTTATTTTTTATTTAAGTTTAATAATAAAATTATTGTAATATATAATTAAATTTTAAATAATTAAATTTATAATTTTTTTAACATTTAATTTTCATTAAAATTCTATTATTATTATTATTATTATTATTATTATTATTATTATTATTATTATGGTTCATTCTGTTTTCACGGAGCCCAAAAGGTTTTAACGAAATTTAGCATGTTAGTAGAACTTTCAACGCTGAATCCAAAAATATAATTTTTTTATTGAGAAATTTGTATAACATATATTAAAATTAATAAATAGTTATGTAAGTAGAGATAAATTGTAATACACATTGAATAACAATTTGGTAAATTTATTATTTAAGAAAAAATATATATATATTTTATTCCGTGAAGCTCAAAATTTACAAAACACATATCTTTCTATAATAGTTATCTTTCTATAGTATTTAGATTTTTAGAATATTTATATTAAATAATTATAGTGTTACAGAATAATTTGTCGATATATGTTTTCAATTTAAAAAGCTGTGCAATATCATCGTTAAAGAGTATTTTTGAATTCTACAATCGCAATCAAAATAATGTAGCAAAAAACATTTTAGGAATTCTATTATAAAATACGGTAATTTTGGATTTGCAGCAAACAATCTTCTCAGTTGTATGTTACGGTACGTAAAGGAACTTGGTTAGAAGACTGTAAACTACCATTGAAGACTATTTATACCTTCTTATTATGTCAGGTTAGATTAGCTTAGTTTAGTGTTACATTAGGGTTAGGTTAAGCTAGGTTATATTTAGTTTGGTTGTTGGGTTAGGTTAGGTATCTACTAAGCGCTCATAATTTTATTTTACTTTTATACAAACTGCAATTTATTTGACAGAATTTTATGATATTCCTAGTTTTAAGTTATAATATATATATATATATATATATATATATATATATATATATATATATATATATATATATATATATATATATATATATATTTATTATTTCTACTTTTTTATACTCAGCAACATACCCCGCATGATGCAGGGTGGTGTCGGCTGTAGAAAGTATTCATATTCCTGCAACCGTACGTGGGAACAGCGAAATACTGGTTAAGAGGGCTCCCAGCCTCTAAAACCATAAGAATGATGGTTGTCGGCTTGCTAGGCCAGTCACAATCCATTCGAGACTGTTAATTAGTGCCGTCCAGTGTTCAAATATTTATTATTTATACATATATACAATGCTTACTATTATATATATATATATATATATATATATATATATATATATATATATATATATATATATATATATATATATATATATATATATATATATATATATATATATATATATGTATGGACAAGATATCCGGTTATCCGCCCTATCCGGCCGGATATCTGGCAAAATTAAATTTATTATAACAACTAAAATTTCCAAATTATTAAAATATATAATATATTAACTATCTTTTTCTATTCTATTCTATATAACAGAACTTTGTCTACGCATGTTAAATTAATATAGATTTGTATTGGAAAATTTGTTAACTTGTTCACACAACTACGAATTTGAAAATTGAAATATTTGAATTTTTAAGTTTCTACGCTATATATATATATATATATATATATATATATATATATATATATATATATATATATATATATATATATATATATATATATATATATATATATATATAGGGGGTTGAGAAAAAATATGAAAACGGTAGAAAGAATGTGTAAGCATGACAGATATCAACTCCCAGAAATAGAAGAGGCACCACAGGCACTTGTGTTGTCACGTATGATAGGTAATTTATAATGCCGGTAGGAAGCATCATTTGCTCTGTTCAATATTCTGTGCTGGTACAAGTGAGGTACGTTCAATCTTGCAGAATTTCAAAAAGTGAAAATTGTTGGTTCCCAGACATAAAATCTAAGATCGTTCGCTCATACTGTGTTTCCAGAAAAAAACATCATTCGATAAACACTTGTGTGGATGTAGGTAAGTCGAAATCAGGCGGCGACAGACAGACGAGCACTGCGGGGGACTAGGATAAAAAAAAAAAAGAAAACAACAGCTACAAAAACTGCTCCTAAACTGAATACCATTCTTGCAAACCCTGTCAAGAACAGTGATTTTAGGGAACTCAGTAACCTCAATATTCATGGGAGTGCTGCAATCGACAAAACATTTGTAAACGAAATAAATGTCAGAAAGGGGAGAGAGAGAGAGAGAGAGAGAGAGAGAGAGAGAGAGAGAGAGAGAGTGATGCATCTCGCCTAAGGTTTTGAACTGACGGACAATGGTAGAACCCTTTCATCACATTAATCGACCATAACACTATTCCCAACCTCCGCCACTTCACGTGTAGAGAACACCATCCCAAGAATATGATCTGGAACACCTTATGCCACAGGTAAAGCAGAGAAGAGGTTCTGTTGTGGCTTGATCAGCCATATTATGGTATTCTGCAGGTCCAATTATCACCATGAGCGATAATAAGTTTCATCCAATGAAGCAGAGAAAGTTTCTTGAAGGTAGTGTAGTTTATCAAGATAATAAGACTCCAATTCATCCATTTTATGTTATCCAATCATGGTTTGATGAACATGCAGATTAGGTTTCATATCTTTCCTTGCCTCCGCAATCTCCAAACCTTTATATAAAGAGCCCCTGTGGTCAATATTGAAGAATAAAGTTCGAAATCGCCATCCATCATCAGCATTCCTACTGGAATTTCGTCTACTTTTCATGAGGAATGGTATAACATCCCATTATGAACCATCCAGGACTAATATTTGTCAATTTTTAGAATTTTATACCTAGAAGTGTATAAAAATGAGGTTAGACACCAAATTAAGAAATAAATTCATTCAATAACGAGGTGTGACAATCGAGGTGCATTAATTCGGCGTATCCTGAATGTTGCAGCTCACATAAAAGAAAAAAGAATAGAATTTAGGAGAGCAACAAATGCTCTTCGCAGACGAGCCAGAAAATGTAAAGGGGTTCATGGTGATACCTTTGAAAATTTACTATATAATAACTAAACTTTTCAGGTAAACTTGTGTTAGCTTGCTTGATCATACTTTTATATATATATATATATATATATATATATATATATATATATATATATATATATATATATATATATATATATATATATATATATATATATATATATATATATATATATATATATATATATATATATATATATATATATATATATTAGTGATGGATCGAATGTCATATTTTCTCATTTGCGGATGCGGAAATAGAATTTTCGTCAAGTGCGAATGCGGATGCGAATGCTGATGTTGAATTTTCGAAAGTGCGGATGCGAATGGATGTTGAATTTTCGAAAGTGCGGATGCGGATGTTGAATTTTTGAAAGTGCGGATGCGGATGTCAATTTTGTTGAGGACGCGAATGCGTATGCCTAATCACTATATATATATATATATATATATATATATATATATATATATATATATATATATATATATATATATATATATATATATATATATATATATATATATATATATATATATATATATATATATATATATATATATATATATCAGATTTTTAGCTCAGATTGAAAAAAAAAAAAAAAAAGTTTGTTGGTCAATCAATACTGATAGAATAAGCATTTATCTTCTTTTAATTTTAATATATTTTTAAGCCTATATCTAAGTTTTAAAAATATTGTTCGCTACAGATTACCCCCTACTATGAAGCTTGAACCAAACAGTCGACAGGTAAAGTGATCGAAAATATTCAAAAGCAATCGGTCAGAGCTAACAGATTTTCTTGCCTATAACTTAAAAACAGATTTTATTATTATTATCTTGAAAACTTATCAAAACTTTAGGTTTCGTTGTCATTATTATTATTATTATTATTATTATTATTATTATTATTATTATTATTATTATGTTTAGAGTACGACATAAAAAAATAATACAAATGCATGCCCCTCCCCCCACTGATACGTAAGTGGAGGTGAAATTTAAAAGCAAGACCTATTGTTCGTTAGCAAGGCCTGATTTTTTAATTAAAGCTTTTCTTAATTTAAGAAATAGCAAAAAATTTTTTTCCTAATATAGGCCTCTCTCTCTCTCTCTCTTTGCGTACGTACGTGTGTGTGTGTGTGTGTGCGTTGTGTGTGTGTACATGTACGTATGTAAACTAAAATAGGAGTGAATTTATGATTTGGTGAAAAGTTAGTAACAATTTTTTTTTGAAACTACGATTTACTGTGTCGACGATTTGTACGAGTTTTGAAAAAATGTTGTCAACCATTTTGCTTTAAAAGAAAATAAGTTGCCAATATTTTGGCCGATATATAATGTCGATTTCGAGGATTCTACTCGTTTTAGAAATTGTCTGTGAACATTTGGCCTATTTCCACTTATCATAAGCAGTATTATAAATGCAAGACTGGCAGCTAATGGTATCTCGTTGCAAAGTGGGAGGAGCAGGGCTGAAAATCCCATCAAGTGGGTCCCTCACTTACCTACCTGTATTATGAATTATATATATATAAATATACGTAAGATAATAAGGAGACACGATGTGAGGGGCTGTGCTCCCACCCGGTGGAGGACTCCATACCTCGCCTTCCATGTTTTTGTTAAATAACAGTAGATAATACCGAATCATATTTTAGAGAAAAAAAATTAATCTTGAAATAGGCCTAAAAATGTGGAAAAAGAAAAAAAATATTTTTGGATGCTCGTTCTATACAATCGAAACACACCAAACCCAAAGTAAAAAATCAATTCCAAAGAAGTGGAAGACATTCAAAAAATTGTCAGCACCAATATGGCAAAATATGCTTTGAAAAAATAGACTCAAGTTTTTGACTTGAAGATTTATTAACCTTAGCAAAAGCAAAATCTTCATCAGTTAAAAATTTCCATTTATTATTTTCTATAATATGCATCTCGGGAGTAAGGAGGGGAGAGGGTAAATCAGTTGGTCAGCCCACTTCCCCCCACCCCAACCCCGATCCCCAGAAAGTTTCATGAAATTTACAAGCAAGAAAAAAAATTTTTTAACTATAAAATCATAAAAACCTTCAAGAAAACGTATGTTATAACATATTTAAAATTTTCCAAGACAGTAAACCCTCCCCCATCCCCAATGATAACTCTCCCTTAAATTTTTATCAACGCTACGCCCACTGAGTTTGTCAAATCTAAATTATTAAAATTATTTGGAAAGGTAAATAGACGATTATTACTGCTAGCCTAATTCCCTTGCAAGACTCATCTTTTTATTTTATTAATTACAAAAAAAAAAAAAAAATAATCACACAGTCATACACATTCACACACACACACACACACACACACACATATATATATATATATATATATATATATATATATATATATATATATATATATATATATATATATATATATATATATATATATATATATATATATATATATATATATATATATATATATATATATATATATATATATAGCAGACAGGACAAATGGAAAATTATTCTTCGCATGGTTCTAAAGGCTGGGAACCTTTTTTATCAGTATTTTCCTTCCACGTACGGTTGCAGGAATATGAAGTTTCTGCAGCCGACGCCACCCTACATCTTGCGGGATATGGTGTAGTGAAAATATATATATATATATATATATATATATATATATATATATATATATATATATATATATATATATATATATATATATATATATATATATATATATATATATATATATATATATATATATAATATATTTCTTATTTATATTTTGAAATAGGCTAATAGGCTGTCCTTAATTAAATACTCCGAAAAGTTACGAAATGTAAACTTTGTTCGTACAAACGTAGCACTAATTTTTAAAAAAATAATTACGTTTTATCAATATATTGTTTTAACAATGACTTAGAAAAGAATATTTTTTAATATTTTATTGGCTAAAATATCATAAACTCGATTTAACTTACACCTATTGCGATGTAACGGTTCCTAGAGAAGTAAAAATGATAAATAGATTTGAAATTATGTCGATTTGGCAACTCACCTTCAGCAACAATATCGATTTAATACCATAAATTAAAGAAATGATAATATCTAATATTATTTTAAAAGAAATACAGTAATTATTGTTGCAACCTTTCACTGCTCTAAATTATGACGCCGTTCACGGGAACCTCGAAATCTACCTTTTTAAAACATTGGTTTTTAAAAGCGCTAAAATAGTACTCGTTCAACGCCTTTTGAGCTACCATAATAAGAAACATTTGCTTACATAAATCAGGCACGCTCTCTTGATTTATAAATCCCCCTAACCCTCCCCCCAGAGACGGGGGTTCGAAGAGAGGGGGAAAGGGGTTTTCGTCAGCAACTTAATCCTCTCATCAATTAAACGACATTATTATTATTATTATTATTATTATTATTATTATTATTATTATTATTATTATTATTATTATTATTATTATTATTATTATTATTATTATTATTATTATTATTATTATTATTATTATTATTATTATTATTATTATTATTATTATTATATTATTATTATTATTATTATTATTATTATTATTATTATTATTATTATTATTATTATTATTATTATTATTATTATTATTATTATTATTATTATTATTAGTAGTAGTAGTAGTTAGTAGTGGCCGTTATTCACTAGGTTTTCTAAATTTTTTTATTTTTTGTTCGATATAATATATATATATATATATATATATATATATATATATATATATATATATATATATATATATATATATATATATATATATATATATATATATATATATATATATATATATATATATATATATATATATATATATATATATATATATATATATATATATATATATATATATATATAAGGTGAGTGTGTGTGTGTGTATTGACAAATAAGCAAGAAAAAAAATAGCTTTTTAAATATCATCGTAACTATTTAATAGTTTTAAGACATACTTCGTAAAGGAGTGCCTATTTTCTGGCATTGAGGCACTAATCTTTTATTCAACGAGAATTTCGCCTTCTAATGACAGCCACAAAACGGACTTGGCACGGTATATATATATATATATATATATATATATATATATATATATATATATATATATATATATATATATATATATATATATATATATATATATATATATATATATATATATATATATATATATATATATATATATATATATATATACTACGAAAGCGTACGATTTTGATGGTGTATCTCAGTGGTTGTGAAGATTTATGCTTCAGGGTTGGCACTATGCCTTGGGTAACTATTTCGTCTCTGTTTTTCTACTTCGATCTTCCCTTCTTGCTGAAAACGAGTACTCATTAATAGGGGTTCCTCCCAACCCTCCAACTACCGTCCCATTTTTTTTTTTATCCTCAATTCTGTCTAAAGTTTTCGAATCTATCCTTAACAGAAAGATTTAGAAACTTTCAAACCTTCTAATCTTTGCTCTGATTGTCAGCTTGGCTTTCGTAAAAAGAAAAAAAAAAAGATCTGCTAGTGATCTTCTTTCCCTTCTCTCTGACTCTTGGACCTCCGCTCTAAGACATTTCGGTGAATCTTTTGTTGTCGAGCTCGATATATCGAAAGCCTTCGATAGTTTGTCACAAACTTTGATTGCTAACTTCTCTTTTTTTTTTGGAATCTATCATTCTCTTTGGACTCCCTTTCGGACGTTCTATAGCAGCTGTTGTAGACGGCCACCTTTCTTTATTTACATCTATTAATAGTGGTTCTTCTCAAGGATATGTCCTATCCCTAACTCTTTTTCTATTTTTAATGAATGGCCTTCTTTCTATTACTTTTTAACCTATCCACTCCTATGCGGATGACTCCGCCCATCATTACTCCTTCCAACGGCAGTTTGTTAACGCTAAAAGGGTGGCCTTGGAGCAATTGACATCTGATCTTTCTTGTATTTCAAATTGGAACAGAAAAAACATGATCGTTTTCAGTGCTTCAAAAACTCAATTCTTCCATCTCTCTACTTGACACAATTTTCACACAACTATAAAATATTCTTCGAAAACACACAACTCAAACCATCATCTGTTCTTAATATTCTCGGTGTTTCTTTTTCTCGTGATCTTTCTTGGAAAGATCACATTACTTCTCTTTCTAACCAAGCTTCTAAGATGTTGGGTGTTCTGAAGCGCTTTTGGAATTTCTTCACGCCCCCACTCTTTATATAGGTGTTATTCGCACCTGTTTGGAGTACGCCTTACACATCTGGGGTGGTTACACTTATACAATCTCATGGAAAAGGAGGAGTCTAGGGCTTTTTTGTCTTATCAACTCTTTCGCTCTCACTAACCGAAAAGAAGGAAGAAGTCGCTTCATCAGCAAGGACTGGTATGAAACGATTTGAGAGAAAGTAAACATAAGCAAGCAAAAAGAGGAAACAAAAGTTAGCTTTGACCGTATATGATGCGTGTCATATACGGTCAAAAGCTTTGGATTTGTCAAGCGCAACAACTCAAGACTTCCCGTAAATCCCTAAGGGCAGAAGAAGATAAATCAGTGAGATATGAGCGTAATTAGCCAGTAGACCTCTCGAGCATTGAAAGTCCTACTGATGATTTGAGAGAAGGGAATGAGATCCAGATGATGAAGGAAATGAGAGTCCAGGAGAGTTTCAAAGATTTTAGACAGAATGCAAATAAGAGTTATAGGGCGATAGTTAAAAGGTTACCTTTCATTGGGATCGGCTGAATATAAGCGCGCTCCCATGCAGCACAAATGGAAAGTACTGGTATTAAGGTAAAGCGATTAGAGTTGGACAAAAACAGGCGCCAGTTCAGATGTACACTTCCTCAAAACAAGAGGAGGAATGTCACCCGGGACACCAGTCTTCTTAACGTTTAAAGATATCAAGATCTCATGAACTCGACCATGTGTAATTACATGTAGAGACGTGGAATACCTGAAAAGAGAAGGAGTAGTATGAAAGATGCCAGTATCGTCCAGGGTGAATTTAGATGAAAAAAGGCCGAAATGATTTACCTTTTCAGAAGAACTTTTAGCAACAGAACCGTCACTGTGAATAAGATGAGAAAAGGAAGATTAACAGAAATTATTCGACATGTTTTTGGCAAGAAGCAAGAAATTTTTATCGGTAGAATGAAGGAGGTTGCTTAGATTTTGATGTTACCGTAAATAAAAGGATTAGGATCCGAATCCTGATTAAGATTCGCCCATCACTGGTGTATGTATATATTAGGGATGGAGTGAAGTATCGGTATCGGTATCGGTAAGTATCGGCATATTTTCCGATACCGGTATCGGTATCGGCCTTTTCAGTATCGGTATCGGTAAAAAAATTTGTATAGGAGTAAAGTATCGGTATCGGTAGTAGTATCGGCAAATATCGGCATATTTTCAGGTATCGGGTATCGGGTATCGGCTTCGGGGAATTTTTAGGTATCGGTATCGGTAAAAATTTTGGTATCGCTCCATCCCTAGTATATATATATATATATATATATATATATATATATATATATAATATATAATATATATATATATATATATATATATATATATATATATATATATATTATATATATATATATATATATATATATATATATCAACAACGCCTACACAATGAAAAGAAAATACTTCCAATTACAATTCATTTAGAAATGTTAGGAACACTATTTTACTCCAAAACCCTGCAGCCTAATCACCTTTGTCATGCAACCCTTACAAACCCTTCACTGCTACAGACTAAAACAACCACCATCTTCCCCTGCACTCCTCTACAGAGACTCATTCTGAACAACATCCATCCTCCAATGAACACTACTTCCTACATCAGGCACATCCACACCAGCCATACAGAAAAATACCCAAGACAGCGTAAACACAATACTATTCTCAACACATTGACATAGCAAGGGATGCTGACACCCTCCCTCATACCAATCCAAACATCCCTAGCTAGATTCAGATGCGGGCATCACCCAAATCTCCAACACTACAAATACAGACTTTCATATAATCAAACTACCTCCCCTTCATGCCCCAAATGCAACACAGCGCCAGAGACAGTGTCACATCTCCTTCCAGTCATCAATCTAGAACAGCTTGGAACATCTCACCCTTGGGTGACCTGTTTAGGAGGCCGGTTGAAATGGCGGCCTTTCTGTGCGAAGTGTAGCTGCCCCTTTAGGGTGGCCAGGGGATGAGAAAAGTATATATATATATATATATATATATATATATATATATATATATATATATATATATATATATATATATATATATATATATATATATACTTTTACTACTTTTCATCGATGACTTTCTCTCTATTACTTCGTCATCTATCCACTCCTTTGCCGATTACTCAATTCTCATTACTCCTTTCGATTTGAAAGACGCTCATCCCAACAGCAGTTAATTGACGGAAGGGTGGTGGTCTTGGAGCAACTGACCTCTGATCTTTCTCGTATTTCAAATTGAAGCAGAGAAAACATGGTGGTTTTCAATGCCTCAAAACTTCGATTCCTTCATCTTTCTACTGGACACAACCTTACAGAAACTATTCCATCTTCTTCGAAAACACTCAACTCAAACCTTCATCTGTTCTCAACATTCTCGCTGTTTCTTTTTCTCGTGATCTTTCTTGGAAAGATCGCATTACTTCTCTTTCTAAACAAGTTTCTAAGAGGTTGAGCGTTCTGAGGCGCCTTCGTGATTTTTTTACTGCACTTCAATTGTTTGTTCTCTATAGGGGTGATGTTCGCCCCTGTATGTGAGAACACCTCACATATCTGAGGTAGTTCCACACATACAACCCTTCTCGAAAAGGCTGAGTTTAGGGCTTTTGGTCATAAACTCTTTTGCTCTTACTAATCCTCTCCAATCTCTTTCTGCCCGTCGAATTGTTGCATCACTCTATACTTTCGCTATTTCAACGGACATTGCTCTTCTGAATTCTCACGTCGCATACCTTCTCCAATGAGAAGGGTCGTGCGACACGACTTTCTACACAGTCTTATCTTTTCTCTGTCCAACTCACAGACCCCAGATTTCCCAACTTCCTTTGACTTGAACACTTTTAAATGTCGTGTATCGGGATATGTCGGTCATTAACGACCAGATTTCCGCTATTTTCCCAACTCTGGTGGAAATCTGTAGACCTCTGACCTTTTACCACCAGAGGATATATATATATATATATATATATATATATATATATATATATATATATATATATATATATATATATATATATATATATATATATATATATATATGTATGTGTGTGTGTGTGTGTGTGTGTGTGTGTGTGTGTGTGTGCGCGCGCGCGCGTGCGCTTTTCGACTTAGAAACTGGCTATATTGCAACCACACTTTCAAATATCGATTATAGTATATTAATTGTACTCGAAATATAAGAAATATATATCTTCTCTTGCAAGTCTTCAAAAGACCCTGCCTCTAATAATTACCGTCATCTTTAAACTCCAAAAACTCCAATAATTACCGTTATCTTTAAACTCCAAAAACTCTAAGAATTACAGTCATCTTTAAACTCCAAAAAAAACTCTCCAAGAATCATCTTTAAACTCCAAAAATCCAAGATTTACCGTCATCTTTAAACTCCAAGAACTCCAAGAATTACCTTCAATTTTTAAACTCCAAAAAAAACTCCAAGAATTACAGTCATCTTTAAACTACAAGAATTATTGTCATTTTTAAACTCTAAAAGCTCCAAGAATTACCGTCATCTTTAAACTATAAACACTCCAAGAATTACCGTCATCTTCAATCTCTAAAAACTCCAAGAATTACAGTCATCTTTAAACTCAAGAACTCCAAGAATTACCGCTATCTGTAAACTCAAAAAATTCCGCCTAGAGCTGACTTTGTCTTCCAACTCCAAACACTTTATTTACAATTTATTTTTCACTTCATAATGGTGCAAAATCTTTAAAATATCTTTTCTCTGAAAATTTTTATTTGCTTGTTCTTCTACCATTTCTCTTTTGTTTTTTTTCGGGACACCAATGCTGTCTTTTATCTTAAAGTTTCCACTAAAGCAAACTTTTTTTCCTCAAACCTTAGCCTTCAATTTCATTTTTGACGAATCTGGAGTTATACCTCCTTCTTAACCTCCATCTCCAACTCATTAATACTTAACGTTGATTTTTTCCCTCTAAGATTAATACTGAAAAGTAGTTCGGTCCTGACGGTATTTCCTCTGTGGTTCACAAAATTTGCGATTGAGAGCTTCTAATTTATCTTCTTAGAATATTTTCCTGTGCTTTTTAGTTTAAACATTTTCTCCCTGTTAGAAGCTTGCGCTCAATCAACTTGAGCCGAACAAGTTGAATCCTTTTCATCCCTCTAACTAAATCGAACCATTTAAATAACCTCTGATCTTTCAAAAGTTTCGAATCTATCATGAACAGAAAAATTTTGGAACGTTAAATTTTAAAAACTTTTTTTTCAGATCGTCAGATCTGAAAAGCATACTCTACTGGTGATCTATCCCTTCCTTAAAACCGATTCTTGGTCGTCTTCTCTTCGGCATTTCGATGAAACTTTTGTTGTGGCTCCAAATATATCGAAAGATTTCGATAAAGTCTGGCACAAAGTTTTCATTTCTAAACTTCCTTTGAGATTTATTTATATTTCCTTCTGATTTCTTTTGCGGTTGTTCTTTAGCAACTGTTGTAGATGATCACCATTCTTTTTTTTTCTAAAATCTATCAATGTGGTGTTCCTCAAGGCTTGTTCTATGCTGTGCAGTTCTTTAATTATTCATTTACATTTTTCATTAAGTTTCGGACTGTTTCATCTTATAATCTTTCTCTTTACTATATACCCTCTTTTATTCCAATAATTCCACCATTCATTGCTCGCTTCATTTAGATAAGCAGCTCGCCTTGCGGCATACCTTTTCACATACCCTCTCCTTTGATGAGAGCCCTTGAACTTTGTCTTTAAATAGAGTCTCATCCATTCTCTTTGTTTATCTCTGACCTTGAAGCAACCTCTCCTCTTATATTTCTTGCATTTTACCTTAGGGCAAAGAGAACAAAACAGTCTTCAATGATTCAAACACTCAATATTTTAACTATCTACTCGACATAATCTACACAAGTTCATTTTTTATTTTTCATTTTGAAATTATCCTTCTTGAATGGATCATAATCTTACTCTTACAAAACATTATTCTAAAAGGTTTGGGCTTTGAAGAACCTTAATTATGATTTTATTTACAAAGTTGTCAGCTTTGTTTAACTCTGATTAGTTCGGTTTAACTTTGTTTAGTTCTGTTTAGCTCTGCTTATCTCTGTTTAACTATTTGGTTCTGTTTAGCTCTGTTTAATTCTGATTAGTTCTGTATAACTATATTTAGTTCTGCTTAGCTCTGTTTACCTATGTTTAACTATTTGGTTCTATTTAGCTCTGCTTAACTTTGTTTAGTTCTGCTTAGCTCTGTTAAACTTTATTTAGTTCTGTTTAGTTCTGTTTAACTTTGTTTAGTTCTGCTTATCTGTTAAACTTTATTTAGTTCTGTTTAACTGTGTTGTTTGCCATTTTAAGGAGTATGCGAAGCATATCTGACGTGACTCCAGTAATATATCTCTTCCAGTAAGATTAGACTCTAGAATCTAGAGTTCTTCAATGTCAAAAAAACAGAAATTGTTCTCCCGAACTCTCTATTCGCATACCCTCTCCTTTGATGAGAGCTCTTCAACTATGTCTTTAAACAAAGTCTCATCCATTCCCTGTCCAGCTTTGACCACAGACTTACACGCTATGCTCATTCATCCACGTAATACTCTTGTAAAGTCTGGAGTAATTTCCCTTATTCTTTTTTTCCACACTATCTTTGTTAAAAGTACACCTTTCAACTCAGTGTTTCGGAACATGTCGGCCTTTGATTCGTATATTTAAAATTTTCCTTACAGCTCTGGTGAATTTTCTGTAGGTCCCTGGCATTTTTAAAACAATATATATATATATATATATATATATATATATATATATATATATATATATATATATATATATATATATATATATATATATATATATATATATATATATATATATATATATATATAATTCTAAAATAGGTCAGTCACTGGTCAAGAAACATCTGACGTGGCGTCATAAATATTATATCACTTGTATAACATACAATAATAATAATAATAATAATAATAATAATAATAATAATAATAATAATAATAATAATAATAATAATAATAATAATAATATAATAATAATAATAATAATAATAATAATAATAATAATAATAATAATAATAATAATAATAATAATAATAATAATAATAATAATAATAATAATAATAATAATAATAATAATAATAATAATAATAATAATAATAATAATAATAATCATGTTTCCACTCATGGGTATCTAGTAATAAAGGGAAATGCCATTATCTATATTTGATATCACCTTGCTATCAGTTAAGTAACAGTGATAAGCATAATGAAATAATATATATATAATATATATATATATATATATATATATATATATATATATATATATATATATATATATATATATATATATATATATATATATATATATATATATTATCTGATATATATAAAAAAAAACTGTTAAAATGAAAATAAGTTCAGAAAATTATCAAAATCAAGTGCTGAAGTACCCAAAAACTTTGTTTTTTTTTTTTTAAAGTAATGTTAATGAAAGATAAAGTGTTCCAAATTTTACTGGTTGAATAAATATATCGATTAATAAATATATCGATTAATAAATATATCGATTAATAAATATATCGATTAAGGATGGGAGTCAATGAGTTAAGACAGAAAGATATTTCTGACGAATTGCTGAAAACTGTCAAATTTTTTTTGACAAATTGCCGAAAAAATGTCACGTGGTATTAGATTAAAAAAAAAAAGAGTTCAGTTTATTATAATTATTAATTTAGTAATTCACTTTATTATAATTGAGATGGCGTAAATGAAACAAGAGAGAGATTGAACAGAATGTTAAAGAGTTTGAGAGAAACATAAAGAAAAGAAGAAAATTTTTATGAATAATAATAATAATAATAATAATAATAATAATAATAATAATAATAATAATAATAATAATAATAATAATAGTAATAAAATTGATCTATTATTATTATTATTATTGAGACAGGAAATTATTTAAGATTATTGATTAATAAAAAAAAAAAAAAAAAAAAAAAAAAAAATATATATAATATATATATATATATATATATATATATATATATATATATATATATATATATATATATATATATATATATATATATATATATATATATATATATATATATATATATATATATATATATATATATATATATATTATTTTTTTGAGGGGGGTGGGGGGTGTAAGGTTGAAACCCAAAAGATTCCCAAGGAATTATATTAAGTAGAAATTTTTGAATAAATTTAAAATTATCAACATTAAAGTTGAATTAAATATAATAAAATCGATATATAAATAAATGAAAATTCCCTTAAATAAATTTAAAATTACATAACAATAGAATTTAAACTGATACGATAAAATAATAAACTGAAAATAAACTCTTAAATTTATAAATAAATTTAAAATTTATAAATTTATTAAATTTATAAGTAAATTTATAAACATAAAATAATGCATTTATATATATAAACTTTAAATTCTTAAATAAATTTAAGATTGTCTAATATTAGAGTTCCAATAAAGATATAATAATAATAATTTATTGAATAAAAACTGAAAAGTTTTTAAATAAATTTCTAAAAATGAAATAATTTAAAAAAATTAAAATAAATAATTAAATAATTAAAAATTAAATAAATATAACAAAATAATACATTGAAGAATAAATTGAACTTTTCAATAAGTTTTAAATTGTCTCGTAATTTATATTAAAATATAGTAAAGGGCGAATCCGGCAACAGTGAATCCGAATCCGAATCCGGCTAGTTTCAGGATTTCTCAAATCCGAATCCGGCGAGTTTTAGGATTTCTCAAATCCGAATCCGGTCATTTTTTAATTTCTCGAATTCGAATCCGGTGAGTTTTAGGATTTCTCAAATCCAAATACGAATCGAATCCGAATCCGGATCCGGCTAGTTTTAGGATTTCTCATCTCCGAATCCGGAAATTTTTGATTTTTCAAATCCGAATCCGAATCCGGTCAATTTTGAAATTCTCGAATCCGAATCCGGTCATTTTTGAATTTCTTAAATTCGAATGCGGCAAGTTTTTGGATTTATCAAATCCGAAATCGAATCCACTTGCTTGAATATTTCAAATCCAATAAATTTTCAATTCCAAGAATTCGACATCATATATATATATATATATATATATATATATATATATATATATATATATATATATATATATATATATATATATATATATATATATATATATATATATATATATATATATATATATATATATATATATATATATATATATATATATATATATATATATATATATATATATATATATTCGCTTGTGGTCAAATTCTCCGGAAAACGAACTCGCCCCCATACAACGCATTTGAAAGTGTGTACGTCGAAGGAAGTTGGGAAAAATAGAAAAAGAAAATGAATTTCAGAATTAAGATTATGCAAAGTGGTTAAGTTTGGTATCATAGAGGTGGAAAGGAAAAGGATGAGATTGTGTGGAAAGGCGTGTCACGTGAGCCCTTTTCATCATTGGAAGACGTATGCGACAGGAGACCAGAAAAAATAGTTTCCGTCGTAATAGCGGTTATACTGAAGTTGACACACCAACAGAAAAAAAAATACTGAGAAATTTAGTTAAAATCAAAGCTGGTGATAACACAAAAATCCCTCTGACTAAGTTCCACATGCATAACGAAAACTGTGTAAATAAAACCACCTCAAATGTGTGAAATATTCTTCATACACGAACGAATAAACCCCCTACGAATATAACGAAGGCTCAGAACCAGAGGAAAGTAACTCCAAAAATGCGATTTTTGGTTTTATTATCTATAAACAACTGTTATGCTCTCATTAGCGACAGAACGACGTAATTCCACTCTTTAAAATTAGAGTCTTTGAGTTACGTTTCATAAGAAAGATGGGAACGGAATATACAAAAAACAGTAATATGCAAACATTGTTTCCTCTCTTCTGAAAAGAAGCCAATATGGAGTTGCGTTCCACCGGTTCTCAGCCATCGAATAAAGAACAAGCAACTGGAGGGGAGTGAAGAAATTTCAAAAATCACCTCAGAATACCTAATCTCTTAGAAACTTGTTTAGAAAGAAAAATAATATGATCCTCCCAAAGAAAGATCCCGAGAAAAAGATACTCCGAGAATATTTAGGACAGATAAATGTTTGAGTTTGTGTTTTCGAAGATTTCATAGTTGGGTGGAATATAATGTCAAGTAGGAAGATGGAGGAACTGAAAACAAATATGTTTTCTCTGCTCCATAAAGAAATTCAAGAACAATCAAAGGTTAGTTGCTCAATGGCTACACTCTTAACAATAATTATTTGCTGTTGGGTGGGACGAACTTCAAAATGAAAAGAATATTGAAGGGTAGATTCATGAATGGATTAGTAATTACGTAATATAGAGAAAATCAATAATGAAAACAGAAAATTATTTGGTGATAGAAAAGGTATCCGACAAAGCCTATTATCCAGATTTAAAAGATGAACGGTGGCCGTCTACAACAACTGTTATAGGATGAACGAGAAATAAATGAGACAGACGGCCACAGAGAGAAGGATACCGAAAGAAGGAAGCTTAGAAATCAAAGCTTTGTGTCATGCTCTATCGAAAGCTTTTGGATATGTTTAATGCCATGTCAAAAGATTCACAAAAATGCCGTATAGCAGAAGTCCAAGAGTCAGAGAAAAGAGATACAAGATCACTAGTAGAGTGTTCCTAACGAAATACACCTTTAGAAATAAATCTACTAGATATTTCATTATTTGAATTCAACATTAATTAAAGTAAAATATCCCTAAAAAATTCAAAGTTAAAATTAAAGTAAATATAAGAACAGGAAATGACAAGCCTGGAATATGCAACATTCACATGACATTTTTGTGCACTCCTTGTGCTGCGAGGGCGAAACAATGGTGGTGGAATGCGAAAGGTCAATTACCTTGAGCACCCACCTGCCATCAAAGGACTTATTGAATAGAAATTGTGTGCCAAAGTCACGTAGCAGAGATAGAGAGTCAAGTATAGGACAGTTTATTAGTCTTTTCTCCTTAAAGTCAACCCTGCCTAAAAGACAAGCAGAGATGGAGTCCCCCCACCCCCTCCAAATGTTAAACTAGTACTCCAAACATGGGTGGATAAGATCCTTATATAATTGGAGTAACTGATCAGAAGAAAATAACTCTCCCAAAGTGAATAAAACTTTTAACTTCTTTGAGGCTGCCCTTGTAATCGTCGTTTGAAAGAGAATTTGATGTTTTCGCAGATTAACAATGTTTCTGTTATTCGTAGTCGAGACGGGGAAGCCATCGAAGGACATATGAAAGTTGGGAGGTGCTTTTGGGAGAGACTCTATATAAAGACGTTAAGTTTTTAGAGAATTGAATTTCGCAAGGTTAAGGCAAGGAAATCCCATTCACAGCAGCTAGATGGCAACTCTAGATGCAAAAGAGGTAGAAAAATTTGAAATGAGTGGAAAAAATAGAGAATTAAGTCATCGGCATAATAATGGATTGAGTTAGAAGTGCTGCTGAGAAGATCGTTAATGAAGAGTAAGAATACAGTTGGGGATACATTGGGGATAGAGCAGAACCTTAAGAAACACCACAATAAACAAGAAAATAAAAAAAAAGACGTCGTAATATCAAAAAAGTGCTAATATGGAATAATCTGAGAGAAAACTAGACATAAGTAAACAAAAGAAAGAAGAAACCCAAAAGAAAGGAGCTTAGATAGAGAGTAGTGACGATTGTTATAAATTGTCAAAACCTTGGGATATCTAAAGCTCAATCACACAGGACTTCAAGTACTCCAAAAGGCAGAAGATAATAAATCAGTGAAATAGGGGAATAGGTCACCAGTAGACAGGGTTGGCAAGGGTAGTTTTTATCACCTTAGTTTTCCACGGGAAAAAAGGTTGTCTGTAATGCTGGGAACAATAGGGAAAAACTGGGGAAAACCTCAGTAATAATATTTTAGCAACTTTTACTTATCAAATTTTGATACTATCATTACATTGGGAGTATTTAGTTTTTACTGATAGTCTGCTACATTGAATTAGATAATGAATATTAGTTGACTAAGCAATAAAATTCTAATATTACTGTATCAAATTAATATTATATTTAGGTCATTAAAAAATAAAATTATAACATGACTTGACATGTTGACAGACTTGTACACGGTACAGACCGTACAGTAGCCTAAAGACTATAGTTAGTTGCTAGCCTAGCGTTATAAATTTCATATTTTAAAAAAAAAAATAATTTCCTGTTTTTTTTAATTGAGCGATGTTTATTTTATAATTTTATTTTTACAAAAAGTGTGTCAATTATCATGCAGCAATAGACTAAGAGTAGTAGTAAGTAATATGTAGCATAACATCATTAATATGCTATTTGCTGACTCAGCCTGATTGCAATTAGTGGTTAATCTTCATTAAATTCATGATTTATAAACTTATATTTTAAGCCTGAACAAAAATTGCTTTCATATATATATATATATATATATATATATATATATATATATATATATATATATATATATATATATATATATATATATATATATATATATATATATATATATATATATATATATATGGTACCTCGGTATACGTCCTTAATCCGTTCTACATCCTTGAACTTTATACCAAAATGGAAGTATACTAAACGAATTTTTACCCTAAGCAATATAGGGAAAATGATTAATCCGTTCCCATAAAAGAAATCCTATTCTTGTTGGAATATTATACATGATGGGTTTTTATGAAAATAATTTAAACAATACTTTATACTAAAATACCTAAATACAAAAGGAATTAGATGAAATAAATGAAAATTTAACCTCACTTTAATACCTTGCTGAGAAGAGTCTAGTGCCTATAACTAGGATGGTGCTGAGAAGGGAGGAGGAGGAGGAGATGTTATTGTTTTGGAAGGAGAGTCACTTTCCAATGAAACTTCAAGAATCTGAAAATCTGGTGTTTTTTTTCTCTCTCTCTCTCTCTTTTCTGTCTCTTTTCCGTACTTGGACCTGGTTGGGGCTCATCAGGTTTGACTTTTACTAAAAATCTGTCCGAAGAACTTTCTTTCTGTATTCTCTTCAGTATGTTTCTGAAATGTGACATTAAATTGGTTATTCCAAACATTGCCATTACGGCTTGCTTAGGCTTTGTTGGGGCGATACTTCTCTGCAAAGTTTTCGATATCCATCCATTTGGAAAAGATTTTCTTCATTAATGAAGTAGGGACCTCCTCTATCTCCTCCTCCTCCTCCAAGCCTGAATAGAGTGCATCCAATCTTAATCTTTTGTTTCTCTTTCGCAAGTTCCTGCAACTCCTCCTCAGTGGTCAGTTCTTCCCTGTGCCCATCCACCAACTCCTCAGTGGTCAGTTCTTCCCTGTGCCCATCCACCAACTCCTCAGTGGTCAGTTCTTCCCTGTGCCCATCCACCAACTCCTCAGTGGTCAGTTCTTCCCTGTGCCCATCCACCAACTCCTCAATGGTCAGTTCTTCCCTGTGCCCATCCACCAACTCCTCAGTGGTCAGTTCTTCCCTGTGCCCATCCACCAACTCCTCAGTGGTCAGTTCTTCCCTGTGCCCATCCAACAACTCCTCAGTGGTCAGTTCTTCCCTGTGCCCATCCACCAACTCCTCAGTGGTCAGTTCTTCCCTGTGCCCATCCACCAACTCCTCAGTGGTCAGTTCTTCCCTGTGCCCATCCACCAACTCCTCAGTGGTCAGTTCTTCCCTGTGCCCATCCACCAACTCCTCAGTGGTCAGTTCTCCCTGTGCCCATCCACCAACTCCTCAGTGGTCAGTTCTTCCCTGTGCCCATCCACCAACTCCTCAGTGGTCAGTTCTTCCCTGTGCCCATCCACCAACTCCTCAGTGGTCAGTTCTTCCCTGTGCCCATCCACCAACTCCTCAGTGGTCAGTTCTTCCCTGTGCCCATCCACCAACTCCTCAATGGTCAGTTCTTCCCTGTGCCCATCCAACCAACTCCTCAGTGGTCAGTTCTTCCCTGTGCCCATCCACCAACTCCTCAGTGGTCAGTTCTTCCCTGTGCCCATCCACCAACTCCTCAGTGGTCAGTTCTTCCCTGTGCCCATCCACCAACTCCTCAGTGGTCAGTTCTTCCCTGTGCCCATCCACCAACTCCTCAGTGGTCAGTTCTTCCCTGTGCCCATCCACCAACTAATCAGTGGTCAGTTCTTCCCTGTGCCCATCCACCAACTCCTCAGTGGTCAGTTCTCCCTGTGCCCATCCACCAACTCCTCAGTGGTCAGTTCTTCCCTGTGCCCATCCACCAACTCCTCCATTTTGACTCGTATACCAAGCTAAATTTTTCACGTCCAAACAGGACATATACCAAATTGGACTTATATACTCGTATATATGAGAGTTAGAGCGAATAATAAGTCGAAAGGGAGAATTGCAGAAATGATCAGAAATGTTTTGGTTATTATAAGAGACCAGAAATTTTTATTAGTAGGAGGAAAATGGTTACTCGAATTTTCTTGTTACCGTAAATGAAAAGATTCGAATCCGAATCCGAATCCAGATGAGATTTTAATTTTTCGAATCCCAATCTGAATCGAATCCGAATCCAACTAATTTTTAGATTTCTCGAATCCTAATCCGAATCTAGAACCTTCGAATCCGAATCTGAATCCGAATCGAATCCGAATTCACCTAATTTTTAGATTTCTCGAATAAGAATCTGAATCCAGAACCTTCGAATCTGAATCTAAATCCGAATCGAATCCGAATCCAGAACCTTCGAATCCGAATCTGAATCCGAATTCAGCTAATTTTGAAATTAAAAAATCCGAATCCGAATCCACGAAAAAAGCCTTCAAATCAGGATTCGGATTCGCCCATCACTGTAAAATATAATTAAATTCATTCACTGAATTTAAACATCAATCATTTAAATAAATTTAAAATGTCCTCCAAATTGAGTTTATGACATCATAAAAATAACAAAATACAAGAAATAATTCTCTCTATATCTAGTTAACCCATTAAATAAATTTAAAATTGTCTAATATTAGAGTTTATACAAAGATATAATAAAAAAATAAACTTTAAACTTTTAAATAAATTTAAAATTGTCTAATATTAGAGTTTATACAAAGACATAATAAAAAAATAAACTTTAAACTTTTAAATAAATTTAAAATTGTCTAATATTAGAGTTTATACAAAGATATAATAAAAAAATAAACTTTAAACTTTTAAATAAATTTAAAATGACTTATATTAGAGTTTATGATGTCATATCACAATATATTAAAATTCTTCTTTCTAATATTTCCTTTAAACTCTTATATAAATTTCAAATTGTCTAATATTAGAGTTCACACACAGACATAATAAAATAATTTATCAAATATCAATTATAAACTCTTTATTAAAGTTGAAAATTAAACTTCAAATAAATATATAAAAGAAAACTCATAATATATATTAATTATATATAAATTGTCTGATATTAGAGTTCGCACAAAATAATAATGATATAATTTACCAAATATCAATTATAAACTCTTTATTAAAGTTGAAAATTAAACTTCAAATAAATATATAAAAGAAAACTCATAATATATATTAATTATATATAAATTGTCTAATATTAGAGTTCGCACAAAATAATAATGATATAATTTACCAAATATCAATTATAAACTCTTTATTAAAATTGAAATTTAAACTTCAAATAAATATAAAGGAAAAAATAAATCATTAATATTTATATATTAATTATAAACTCTAAAATAAATTTTGGATATTATTAATTTAAAATGAACTAGAGTTCAGACTAAAATATAATAAAATGGTTCATAGAGTATATGCGAGGCTATAAACTCTTACATAAATATAAATTATTCTAATATTAAAGTTTAAACAACTAAAAAAAAAAATTTATTTACCGAATATAAGCAAAAAATAAACATTTAAATAAACTTAAAATGATCCAAAAATTAGAGTTTTTTTGCCGTAATATAAACATAAAATAACTCTCTCTAAAATCGTCTATAAACTCTTTAAGAAATTTAAAAAAGGTCTAAAATTAGAGTTCATTAAGATGGGTTTTCGC
>SEYY01020229.1:152500-155000 GCA_009176605.1 Armadillidium nasatum
ATTTATCACCTTTTTTGTGAACTGGTGTAACTCTTGTGGTCTTGAACACATATGGGAAAACTCCCGTGTGAATAGAGGCGTTAAAAAGATCTTTTAATGGAGGAGAAATTATGTCGGCGACAAGTTTTAAGATGTTTATGGGAATGGTTGTAATGTCACACGCTTTGTTTTTTTGACCAGCAATTACCGTTTTTACTTCGCGGTTCGAGATATTCTTAAATGAGAAGCGCAAACCACAAGGTCTCATATAGGTTTCGAAAGGCGGTTTGGTTGGAAGGCCTATTAGCAGCGTTTTGTTTACCAACGTTTATGAAGTGATTATTGAGTTCGTCGGCAATTTCCTTTTGTTTGTTTATTATTTTTCCATTTATATTTAGTTCTTTTATATTATTGATTCCCGATTTATTTTTGTTAATTAAGCTGTTTATTAGGCCCCACGTTTTTTTAGGATCGTTATGGACGTCATTAAATTTGTTAACGTAGTAATTCTTTTTCGCTTTTTTTAGGACGATTTTTAATTGTTTATCAAAGTTCATGTATAATTGAAACGGTATAATCCCTTCTTTGTAATTGCGGTAAAGTTTATGCTTCTGATTAATCGAATTTTTTAAGCCAGGTGTTATCCAAGGATTTTGTATCCTTTTTGGACCCAGTTGTTTTGTTTTTATTGGAAAGGAATCATTATAACACGTAGTTAAGGAGTTTAAAAAGATGTTGAATTTCGAATCTATGCTATCGTGGTCATTCTGTATGAATGAGAAGTCAATATTGTTCATTTTATCAACAAAAACTCTCCTACAATTTTCATTATCTATTCTATATTTGACAGTAGTAAGGGTACTAGTTTTATTAACATTAAATCTTACGAGACAGGGATAATGATCAGAGATGTCTGTCTTAATCACAAAGGAGTTGATATCGCAGTCTAAATTTCCCCATACGTGGTCCAGTAAAGTAGGGTTTCTGTTCTCAATGTTATTAGGGCGAGTGGGTATTGTTATATAATTTATAAGGCCGTTTGAAATCATAGTATTGGAGAGTGCATTGTTGCCTGTGGAGGAGCCAGGATTGCATAGGTCAATATTGAAATCGCCGGCAATTATCATTTTTGAGTTGCGCAAGTAAGTTTGAATTATAGATTCCAGGGAATTGATGAAATCAGTTTTCGAGCCGTTTGGGGGCCTATATAAACCCACAACCGCTATTTTTGAGGACTTGTTTTCGATGCTCACGACCAGGGCTTCTATATTATCGTTTATCAATGAAAAAATTATTTTAGGGTACGCACAGATATCGTTTCTTACAAATATAGAGACCCCTCCCCCCCGCTTGTTTGACCTTACAAGGTGATTACCGTTGTATCCTGGTAAGAAATACGCGGTTTTATTGTGATCATTAAGGAATGTTTCACTTAATATTATGCAATCAAGATTAATGTTTTGGTAGCTAAGATAATTTAGGAATTCATCATAATGCTTATTAAGGCTCCTAACGTTTAGGTGATATATTGAAAAGATGTTAACGTCATTCGGGCTATTATTTTTGAGGGAGTCCGGATATATATATTTCGATATAACTGACGAATTATTAATAACTGTTTCGTCCCAATTCCTGTTAGCATACATAATTTTATAAAAGTAGTAAAAAATAATAATAATAATAATAATAATAATAATAATAATAATAATAATAATAATAATAATAATAATGCTAGATAAAAAATAAAAAATAAAAAATAAAAAAATAACAAATAATAATAATAATAATAATAATAAAAATAATAATAATAATAATAATAATAATAATAATAATAATAATAATAATAATAATAATAATAATAATAATAATAATAATAATAATAATAATTTTTTTATTAATAGTGATAAAATTACAATAATAATAGTGATAATGATAATAATAAATAATAATAATAATAATAATAATAATAATAATAATAATAATAATAATAATAAAACTAATAATAATAACACCAATAATAAGACGATTGATGATAAAAGAAAGTAACTTGAAGGAAGTTATTATGGTACAGTATCACACAAATAGTTTCAACTAGGGTTTCTTAGAATTATAGCAGAGGTGAAAAGAAGTGAAATTAGATATAAGTGCCCCATATGTACGTTAAGATAACAAGTGCCGTTTTGATAACAACATATTTTGAATAATCGTAGAACGAGTTGTTAATATTATTAATCACAGTACTTATAACAATAATAGTCATTTGTTAATATAAATAATAATAATAATAATAATAATAATAATAATAATAATAATAATAATAATAATAATAATAATAATCCAAACAATGAAAAAGCCAAAAATCACATGTATTAATAAATAACTGTTAAACTATACTAATTAAAATTTAAAAATTAATTTAAAAGTAGAAAAAGACATGTATTACTAATTGGAAAGTTGCTTCACCAGTTTATTTTTCAAATAACAAAAAGAAAAAGACATTTTAAAAAAAAGTAGCTACACC
>SEYY01020229.1:160000-170000 GCA_009176605.1 Armadillidium nasatum
ATACAGACATTCTGATTATGAACGAATACCCTAATAATAACTCTTACTGAAAACATTCACTAGGGGTATTAAATAGTAAAGATATGATTGAGCGATACTCAAAGGTAAGCTCAAGCCATGCTCAAGGTCCATTCACGATTCAAACTTTCACTCTATAACTCATAGATCTTTTATAATAGTCCACTTTCCACACCCTCAAGTTTGACAGCCTATTTTAATGTGTCTCTATTGTGAATCCAGGTTAAGAAGACATTTTCCGTCAGAATACCCATAGGAAGAAATTAGGCAGGGTAAGGTCAGGTCAGGTCACCTTGGTGGGCCCAAAGTCCCTTGGGGAAATGACCCGATCTTCAAAGAAGGACTCAATCTCGTACAGGATATCGTTACAGCAAATAACTTATGTGTGTTAGTAGTATACTACGCACTTTCGGCTGGTGCCAGATTTAGCTACTTTTCAAAAAATCAGGCAACCTAAGCCAAAACGGGATTTTGATTTGCAAAGCAAATCACTCCGCTCAACTTGTGTTGTCATATTTTTTTATATCATCCAAATGATTATGAACTCATTGAAGATGTTCATATGATCAGTACTTTGTTATCTATAACAGCATATCTGGGAGCGAGACAGATTGAGATATCCTGCATGTGGGGCATGTTAGCTTAGTTGACTTATTAGTTTATAATTTTGTTTAATAAACTGCATGTTGCATGTATAGTTATGTGGTTAGATTTTTTTTAATTGCATGAGGAAAATTTCAAGTCTGGGATGAACCATTCATAGTAATTGGCAACATTTGCATTTTTTTGACTGGGACCACCTTGCCTTGATAGGCCTTTGATAGCTTCTAACAGTCTCTATTTTCTTAGGTTCTATTATAAATTTCTTATTCTATCTTTTTTCAATGAAATTAATATATGGAAGTGACGTAGGTAGTGACGTAGGTAGTGACGTAGGTATACAAAAAGTCTGATTATGAACGAATAACTAATAATATAATAACCCTTACTGAAAACACCTTTACTAGAGTTATTAAATCGTAAATATATGATTGAGCGATACTCAGGGTAAGCTCAAGACATGCTGAAGGTCCATTCAGGATTCAAACTCTCACTCTTTGTTCTAAGCTAGATGACTCACAACAGTTTAGTTAACTTTTTAGATCTTTTATATTTGGGCCATCTTCCACACCCTCAAGTTTGACAGCCTATTTTAATTTCGTTTTGTTTCTGAGAGAGGACTTCACCAACTAGGGCATATGCCGTCCCTCCAGGAAGACAAAATACTGCCCTTCAGGCCTCCACCAGTTTAGAGCGAACGATCCGTTCGCTCCAAGAGCTGGTGAAGCTCTCCAGCCTATTTTAATGTGTCTCTATATTGTGAATCCAGGTTAAAAAGACATTAACGGTTCTCCGGCAACTCGGCAACCTGGCAACCCGGCAATGGTATTCCGTCATAAATTGTAATAATTCACATAAAGTTATATATATATATATATATATATATATATATTATATATATATATATATATATATATATATATATATATATATATATATATATATATATATATATATATATATATATATATATATATATATATATATTAAGTAGGTTAAAAGCATGAATAAACTATATTTAGATAATTATTTATTCAACCGGATTTCCGGTATGATATCAAGTTTATAAATTTATTCTTAAAATATGGGATAGATCTTTTCTAACTGTTAGATCACTATATAGCTCTCTCTCTCTCTTTCGCTCTCTTTCTCCCTCTCTCTCTATCTATCTCTATATCTCTCACTCTCTCTCTCGCTCTCTTTTCCTCTCTCTTTCCCCTTCTCCTCTCTCTCACTCTCTCTCTTTCACTCACTCACTAACTTTCTCTCTCTTTCTCTATCTCTCTCATTTTCTCTCTCTTTCACTCACTCCCTAACTCTCTCACTCTCTCTCTCTTTCACTCACTCCCTAACTCTCTCTCTCTCTCTAACAATTTGCCATAGAATTAAACACAGTGTAATAATCTTCCTAATGCCCTTTCTCATGCTTCATTATCACATTTCCTAATCTGGGTATCACCTAAACACAAGTACAATTATGGTATCATTAAACACTCAAATTAAAAATGATTTCGGGACATGGGTATTATTAATATCAAATTTGATATCATTTTAGATAGGTTTAACTACAAATGTCATTTAATATATATATATATATATATATATATATATATATATATATATATATATATATATATATATATATATATATATATATATATATATATATATATATATATATATATATATCGAGCTCGGAACCTTTTAATGAGTCCGACACGTTACCGTATAAGCTATTCACTTTATAGGAAAGTGTTTCAAAAAATCGATAATATTTATACATTACTTTATTCTGGGTTAAAATTTTTAACTCCTTTAGGCGACGTTCCACAAAGTTATGCCTATTTTAGGTTAGATTTGATATGAAATCGAATATTTCACGTCTTTTAAACGATACATCGTCAACAACAACTCAGAATTAATGAAAAATCGAAATATGAACAAGATTTTTCATGACTTACGTACTTTAGAGTGCTGGTTCAATCCATCAAAGTGCTGGTTTGATCCTTCAGAATGCTGGTTCGATCCTTCAGAGTGGTGGTTCGATCCTTCAGAGTGCTGGTTCGATCCTTCAGAGTGCTGGTTCGATCCTTCAGAGTGATGGTTCGATCTTTCAGAGTGATGGTTCGATCCTTCAGAGTGATGGTTCGATCCTTCAGAGTGGTGGCTCAATTCTTCAGAACGCTGGTTCGATCATTTAGAGTGTTAGTTCGATCCTTCAGAGTGGTGGTTTGATCCTTCAGAAGTGCTGGTTCGATCCTTCAGAGTGGTGGTTCGATCCTTCAGAGTGGTGGCTCAATCCTTCAGAACGCTGGTTCGATCATTTAGAGTGTTAGTTCGATCCTTCAGAGTGATGGTTCGATCCTTCAGAGTGGTGGCTCAATCCTTCAGAACGCTGGTTCGATCCTTCAGAGTGATGGTTCGATCCTTCAGAACGCTGGTTCGATCATTTAGAGTGTTAGTTCGATCCTTCAGAGTGGTGGCTCAATCCTTCAGAATGCTGGTTCGATCCTTCAGAATGATGGATCGATCCTTCAAAGTGATGGTTCGATCCTTCAGAGTGATGGTTCGATCCTTCAGAGTGATGGTTCGATCCTTCAGAGTGATGGTTCGATTCTTCAGAGTGGTGGCTCAATCCTTCAGAACGCTGGTTCGATCCTTCAGAGTGGTGGTTCGATCCTTCAGAGTAGTGGTTCAATCCATCAAAGTACTGGTTCAATTCTTCAGAATGCTGGTTCAATCCATCAAAGTACTGGTTCGATTCTTCAGAATGCTGGTTCGATCCTTTCAGAGTGATGGTTCGTTCCTTCAGAGTGTTTGTTTGATCCTTCAGAGTGGTGGTTCGATCCTTTCAGAGTGCTGGTTTGATACTTTCAGAGTGCTGGTTCGATCCTTCAGATTGTTTGTTCGATCCTTTCAGAGTACTAATCCGATTCTTCAGAGTGCTGGTTCGATCCTTCAGAGTGTTGTTTGGTCATTCAGAATGCTGGTTCGATCCTTCAGAGTGTTTGTTCCTTCAGAATGCTGGTTCGATCCTTCAGAGTGGTGGTTCGATCCTTCAGAGTGGTGGTTCGATCCTTCAGAGTGTTCAGATTTGGTCCTTCAGAGTGTTTGTTTAATCATTCAGAGTGGTGGTTCGATCCTTCAGAGTGTTTGGTTTAATCATTCAGAGTGGTGGTTCGATCCTTCAGAGTGTTTGTTTAATCATTCAGAGTGGTGGTTCGATCCTTCAGAGTGTTTGTTTAATCATTCAGAGTGGTGGTTCGATCCTTCAGAGTGTTTGTTTAATCATTCAGAGTGGTGGTTCGATCCTTCAGAGTGTTTGTTTAATCATTCAGAGTGGTGGTTCGATCCTTCAGAGTGTTTGTTTAATCATTCAGAGTGGTGGTTCGATCCTTCAGAGTGTTTGTTTAATCATTCAGAGTGGTGGTTCGATCCTTCAGAGTGTTGGTTCGATTCTTCAGAGTGTTTGTTTAATCCTTCAGAGTGGTGGTTCGATCCTTTCAGAGTGGTGGTTCAATTCTACTGAGAATGCTGGTTCGATCCTTCAGAGTGCTGGTTCGATCATTTCAGAGTGATGGTTCGATCCTTCAGATTGCTTGTTCGATCCCTCAGAATGCTGGTTCGATCATTCTGAATGCTGGTTCGATCCTTCAGAGCGCTGGTTCGATCCTTTAGAAAGCTGGCTCAATCCTTCAGTGTTGGTTCGATTCTTCAGAGTGCTGATTCGACAATTCAGAGTGTTGGTTCGATCCCTCATGCGGATTTTGGGAAGAAATTTCCTAGAAAAGTTCCCCTCCTAAAACAAGACATTGTTCACACGAGTAGCGAACTTTTATTGAAATAAAAAAAATTCTCTATTGTGTACGTCATAACTAACGTTTAATTCTCATTTGTAATGCATGTGTCTCATAAGTACCTCGTAAGTTAAGTACCCCCCATAAGTTAAGTACTTCACAAGTTGAATACCTTATAGGTTAAGTACCCCACAAGTACTTCACAAGTTAAGCACCTCAGAAGTTAAGTATCTCAAAGGTTAAGTACCCCATAAGTACCTCACATGTTAAATACTCTTAAGTACCTCACAAGTTAAATACTTTTTAAGTTAGGTACCTCATAAAGTAAGTAAATCATAAATTAAGTACCTCACGAGTTAAGTAACTCATAGGTTAAGCACCCCATAAGTACCTAAAGTAAAGTACCTCGTAAGTTAAGTACCCTATAAGTTAAATACCTCATTAGTTAGGAAGCAATATATGTAATGTACGTTAGTTTTTTTTTTTTTATTTTATTCCTTTATTTAACAATGTTTAGGTCTGATAAATTATTATTATTATTATTATTATTATTATTATTATTATTATTATTATTATTATTATTATTATTATTATTATTATTATTATTATTATTACTTAGATTTATAATTGAAATAAAATCCGATTAAAAGAAGTTATTACCAATTGAAAAAAATGTCACAACAAATTTTTCAAGTTATTTTCTTATTAGAAAATAAATCGGTGAAGCGACTTTCTTATGCTTAACATGTCTTTTCTCTATTAAAAATTTTACTTTGACATTTTTTGCCACTTGTCCCAACGATTCGTTAGGACAATTTTTGCAGTGTACTATAAAACTATAAAAGCATTAAAGATTTAAAGGCTTGAAGACCCTATAGAATAAATCAATTTTTTTGGACAAATTAGAGTTGCAATTTGAGCGGGAAATGGAAGCTTAAAATTTAGGCCATCATCCCATTTTTCAGATTTAAGATTCACGAAATCGTTTCATTTTCCAGATTTAAGATTTACAACATTTTATTTTATTTTAAATTTGAGATACTGTAACGTCTCATATTTCAGATTTATAATATACCTTAGTTAGATTTTTCAGAATTATAACTTTCTCCGTCATCATATTTTACAGTGTTACATTTTCAGATTTAAGACATGCAATCATTACATTTTCAGATTTAAAATTTACTCTGTCATTCTGTTTTTCAAACTTAATACTTTTAAGCTAACATTCCATTTTTCAGATTTAAGACTTACGTCACCGTTACATTTTCAGTTGTAAAACTTATTTTCCAACATTTCCATTTTTCAGATTTAAAAATTAAGCCTTTATCACATTTTTCAGATTTGAAACTTACGTCATCATTATATTTTTAGATTTAAAACTTACGCCATTAACCCTGTTTTATGATTTTGTATATTTGGATTGAATTGAAATTTTAACTTACACCACTTTGTTTTCTACCACTCATTTCTTTCTCACCAAACTCCTGTAGGTGCAAGCACCTGTCATCTGTGCTGTGACGTTAATGAGGGCTAAGCCCGACGATGTCTACGCAAGCCTAAGCCTTTGGGTTTAGGCGTTGCTTATATTAATTATAAAATTATTTTTCATAATTATACCAATCAAGCGAAAACATCATTTTCAAGGAAACAAATATATTATTGAGTTTTAAACATCTTCTATTGTCCCTTCCAACCCCCTCCCCCTCCCGTACGTCCGCCACTTACAATTCCATTCATGGATTCTACGTTTTGGAAAAAGTCTCCATATAATTTAAGGTAAATAGAACTGGTCTTTCCTTAAACAGTAAAAGATTAATGGTCAAAATCGGTAATTTGAGAGTTTTGCGGTCAATAGCTATAACCATTGAAGTCTCTCTTCGAGACTGAAAGCTCACCATTTGACCACTAATAGGATAGTTAAGAATTCATTCATGTATCTTGGTTTATAATTATTATTATTATTATTATTATTATTAATAGTAGTAGTAGTAGTAGTAGTTGTAGTAGTAGTAATAATAATAGTAGTAGCTGCATTATTAGTAGTAGAATAGTAGTTATATTATTATTATTATTATTATTATTATTATTATTATTATTATTATTATTATTATTATTATTATTATTATTATTATTATCATTTTCATGAGAAGTGAGCTTTGTTTTCTTTAAAAAGAAAAAAGAAATAAAAAATTAATGCCATAAATTTTTAATCCTTAAATCCCATTACTATGTTCGGAAGTTTAATAAGCTTTGTAATAAATATTATTCAGTTAAATTTTCTAAAAAAAATTTATATTCACTCAAAAAATAAGCTTCAGTAAGAGAAAGAAAGAAAGTGAAAAGTAGTAAAATGCTGTGATGAGAAATCCAAAAAGAAATGCAATGGCATTTCTCAAACTGGCCGTTGCATAGCAAAACTGTAAAAATGACTGTAAATATATCCAGAAGGAAATTCAATGGCATATTTTAGACTGACCGCTGAATAGCAAAATTGAAAAATAACTGAATATATATATATATATAATATATATATATATATATATATATATATATATATATATATATATATATATATATATATATATATATATATATAATATATATATATATATATATATATATATATATATATATATATATCAAAAGAAATGCAATGGCATTTCTCAAACTGGCCGTTGCATAGCAAAACTGTAAAAATGACTGTAAATATATCCAGAAGGAAATTCAATGGCATATTTTAGACTGACCGCTGAATAGCAAAATTGAAAAATAACTGTGAATATATATATATATATATATATATATATATATATATTATATATATATATATATATATATATATATATATATATATATATATATCCAAAATGCAATGGCATTTCTCAGACTGGCCATTGCATAGCAAAACTGTAAAAATAACTAATGACTAACTTTGTTTTGATATAGAAATTAATATCCGAATTAGTGATGTCCCGAATATCTACATTAGCAAATGATGACAACCTTAAAAAGTTAAAGATACAAATCTGTAGATGATCAGATTCTGTCACGATCATTAATTACATCCGAATCTGCATATGACAAATATTTCAATTTCGTGACTTCAATTTTATTATGGCACAATCATTACATCCACATCTGCATATGACAAATATTTCAATTTCGTGACTTCAATTTTATTATGGCACAATCATTACATCCGCATCTGCATATGACAAATATTTCAATTTCGTGACGTCAATTTTATTATGGCACAATCATTACATCCATCTGCATATGACAAATATTTCAATTTCGTGACGTCAATTTTATTATGGCACAATCATTACATCCACATCTGCATATGACAAATATTTCAATTTCGTGACGTCAATTTGATTGTGTCACAATCATTACATCCACATCTGCATATGACAAATATTTCAATTTCGTGACGTCAATTTTATTATGGCACAATCATTACATCCACATTTGTATATGACAAATATTTAACGTCCTTGACGTCACTTCTATTTTCTCAATATCATTACATTTGCATCTGCATATGCCAAATATTTCACATTTGTCACGTCACTTTTATTATCACATCATTACATCCGAATTTGCATATGTCAAATATTTCACATTCGTGACGTCACTTTTAGTCACAATAATTGCATCCGCATCTCCATATGACAAATATTTCACATCCGTGACCTCACTTTTACTTTGTCACAATCATTACATCCGCATTCGCATATGAAAAATATATCACCTCCGTGACGTCACTTTTATTGTGTCACAATCATTAAATCTGCATCTGCATATGTCAAATACTTCACATCCGGGACATCATTTTTATTTTGTCACAATCATTACATCTGTATCTGCATATGACAAATAATTCACATCTGTGACGTCTCTTTTATTGTCACAATCATTACATCCGCATCTGCATGTGCCAAATATTTCACATCCGTAGCGTCACTTTTATTCTGTCCCAGTCACTACATTTGACAAATATTTCACATCTGTGACGTCACTTTTATTCTGTCACACTTATTAGCTCCGCATCTGCATATGTCAGAAATTCACATATGTGACGTCACTTTTATTGTCACAATCATTACATTCGCTTCTGCATGAGCCAAATATTTCACATCCGTGATGTCACTTTTATTCTTTCACAATTATTACATACGCATCTGCATTAGACATATATTTTACATCCGTGACGTCACTTTTATTCTGTCACAATCATTACATCAGCATCTGCATATGACAAATATTTCACATCCGTGACTTCACTTTTGTTCTGTCACAGTCATTAAATCCGCATCCGCATATGACAAGTATTTCACATCCGTGACCTCACTTTTATTCTGTCAAAATTATTACATTCGCATCTACATATGTCAAATATTTCACATCCGTCACGTCACTTATTCTGTCACAATCATTATATCCGCATCTGCATATGACAAATATTTCACATTCGTGACGTCACTTCTATTCTGTCACAATCATTACATTCGCATCTGTATATGAACATATATTTCACATCTGTGATGTCCCTTTTATTCTGTCACAATCAAAAATTCAAGCTATACGAGCCTTGCTCTATTAAGGGAGAGTAATTTTCTAGGTAACTTATATCTAGGACCCGCATGAAGGATTGAATCAACGCCTTTAAGACCGTAAGTCAAAAAGGTTTACAAAATTTAAACATGAAAAACTGCTGACATTTCAAAAAAAAACAAAATTAATACTTATTAAATAAAAAAAAAAATATGTATAATTTTCGTTTCAATGTTTATAGTTTAACAATTTTATATAGAGACATTGATATATTATCAAGGCAAGCGCTGCTTATTAAGCTTACTCTAAGTCTCAGATTTCACTCCTGACCTAAAGGGATAATGCGCAGTTTTTTCGCGCTTACATTTCGTGACTTACAAACTCGTTATCGAGGAGAAAACGAGCTTTAAAAATTGACTTTTATTGGTTTTGGTTATTTTATTAATGTTTAAGTCAAGGTAAAAAAAAAACCAGACTTAGGCCTAACATTCAACATGATTATAATAAAGGAAGCGATAGAAGCTCGGAGCCGGTATAAAATTCTTGACGGTTCTGACTTTTGTCATAAATCACCCGATTCAGACTCCAGTTGCGGTGTCACTTTTTAATTATCCTTTTTTTTAATACTACGACTCCATCAATTTAAAACTGCATGGCTCTGTCCTCGGCTCCATTTCCGGACTCATTTATTGTTTTGCTCCGGGTCTTGTCCCGGTAAACCAAAAAATATTATTTTATTCCGACTCCGGGAACCGATTCTTCCACTTTTGGTCAACAATAATATAAAAATAAAACGATCTTTTGCACATTTGTCTCAAAGGTATTTACCAAAAGAAAGCCTTCGAGATAGATCTAAGATTTGAATTATTTTTTACTGATGATTCAAACAATTAATTACAAATCGAGTCTTCTTACCTTATCAACACAAGATATTTGAGTATCTTTCTATCATATGTTTCCGATAGCTAAATTTTAGGTTTTGTATTCTCTCTCTCTCTCTCTCTCTCTCTCTCTCTCTCTCTCTCTCT
>SEYY01020230.1:0-14543 GCA_009176605.1 Armadillidium nasatum
TCTTGATTGTTGCACGAGCAGATGTTATCCAAAAACCTCGCAATCTCAGATGGGTGAGTGTTGCTTGTATGCCTAGATGCTTACACCTAAAATGAGCATCTTTAACTAATAAAATAGTCAAATGATGACTCTTTCCTAATAAGATAGGATTAAGAACTTCATATTGGTAGTAGTTCGATCGGGAAATACGTCCTTTACTTCTGATGAGATCAAAGTCATCCAAGAACAGATTTAAACGATTAACCAAATCTGGAGGTCGTGCAGTTGAAGAAGGGTTAAGTTTGATTTCCTGCAGAAAATCCAGTTCTTTGGAAAAGGACTCTTGCTGCATGATCCTGAGACAATAAAGTCGAGCTCTAGAGTCACAGTCCATGTCCACCTTCGCAGCTTTAGATCGAAATCGGAAAAGGAGAGCACAAACTCGATGGAGAGTAATGAGACTGGAGAACCTCTCGAAATTAAGAACAGGCGGGTCTTTAACTGAACTGAACTATAGTGAAAATAGGTGAGGCTGTATTAGCATTCTCACTGTCCAACTCATAACTTGGCCAATATGAAGAATCATGAACCAACCATTCTGGTCCTCGAGACCAAAATGATAACTTTTTCTTAAACTCTGAGGACGACAAACCTCTAGTGAGCAGGTCCGCCGGATTGTCCTTAGAACAGACATACCTGAATTCAGGTGTCAGATAATGATCCTCTTTTAAGGATAATATCATTCTTGAAATATCCTGTATCCGATTCCTGACAAAAATTTGTTTAGACTTTTGACCTTTGTTCGAGATCCATGCTAATGAGATCTGTGAATCAGAGAATATATTGAGACTGTGAAATTTAGTCCCTCCAAAACTAGTTAAAATTTGAGGAATGCATTTCATAGGCCATGAAAATAGATAAGAGCTCGAGACACGGCAATGTTTTTCCTTTAGCAGGAGACACCTTACCCTTTGACCACAAAATAGAGGGGCCACTTTCGCTCGACGTGATGTAAACGACAAACCCATAAGCTTGTGAACTGGCATCACAAAAGACATTGATGGAAAGATTGGAGTCTAATGACTCGAAACAAGAACGAGGAAAGGATACCTCTTTTAGAGAAATTAAATCAAGACGAAGTCTCTCCCACGAGTTTTTTAACTCATTATCAATCCCATCGTCCCACCCCATCTCCACTTCCCAAGTTTTCCTCATAAGAAGACGACCTCTGATGGTCACTGGAAGAAAGAGAGAGAGGGGATCAAAAACCTTAGAGATCTCCGAAAGAAGCTCTCGCTTTGGTGGAGACAGGATTGAGAGAGAAGTCACTGAGCTTAATGCTATCCAATGTAGTATTGTACAGATAGCCCAGAACTCTTTCTTCTTCACTTAGATGAGAAGACAATTTATCATTGTTTTCAAAAATGTCTCTGAGTTCCCTACTATTGGAACTCCACGAACGCAGATCAAAACCACCTTCACTCATTCTGGAGGTGGCAAGAAGAAATATATCTTTCAAAACGTCCAAAGACGAATGTGTGAATATAAGGTTGTCAACATAGAGGTTGTTTTGAAGGATGGAAGTACAAAGATCATCAGGATATTTTTGGGCATGGTGCCGAATGACAGCTCCCAATACATATGGGCTTACTGCCAATCCAAATATGATTGTGGCATAGCGATAAGTGAGTAGTCTCCCTTCCTCTTCCCAGAAGAAACAAAATTTGTTTCGATCGGACTCAAGCTTCAGACGAATCTGAAGAAACGCTTTAGAGATATCTGCAAGAACTACATATTTGTTAGTTCGAAAAGATAGAAGAAGTCTAAAAAGAGAGGAAAGGAGATCAACTCCAGGATAAGATGCTTGGTTCAAGGAAGGACTATTTCCAACCCGAAGACTACAGTTAAACACCGGACGGATTTTTGTTGTAACTTGTTCAGCTGTTTTGATTATAGGTCTATGCGGGATCCAGATGTATTTAGAAAATTCTCTTGGAGAAACCTCCACTGGCTCGATTATACCTTCCTCTTAGGTGTTGTTTAAACACTTCCCCATAAGCCGAAGCAAGACCCCGAGCTTCAAGCCGGTTTCTTACTCTACGAAGAGTAGCTAAAGCCACTTGATAATTAGAAGGTACTTCCTTGAGAATTTCTTCATACCAAGGAAGTTCTATGTGATATTTACCATCCACAAATTCTATGCCTTCGTGGAACCTCTTTATAAATATATCATCGATGGAACCCACGTCAGAAACTTCATTTATTCCCAAAGACTCAAGCTTGTATAGATCTTCTAAGCCCAAGTCTAGGTCAGTGTCTGAGTGGGTGAATAGAAGAGGATCGAAATAAGATTTAGAAGGCTCCACAATAAGATTGATTGTAGACTTCGGGGACCTGGTCTAAAGATCTGAGAAGAGACGAGGGTAAGACATTACTTTTATGTCATGAACTTTTTCCCTGTTCTTTTTGAAGAGGAGGAGATCGCTCTCCGAAAATTGTCAGTTTCTGTGAAGGTGTCAAAAAACTATCAACCAAACCAAATGGAACGTATCCATGACAAGTGTCAAGAGCGCTTCCTTTGACACATGAGACAGAGCGGAAGTGCTTCATTAGACACAGTGCGTCTGTTCCTAAAAGACCCTTCGATGTTGGTGACCTGATCGGCATGGTTTCCAGTATAAAAACTATCAGCAACTTTAAAGCCACTAGCCTTTACATTATAAATAGCTCCCATGAGACCTTTGACATCAAAACTGACATCAAGTTCAGAATCGATGTAGACTGGAAGTTTTTTGAAAGTTCTACAACATATATTAAGATCTAATTCTAAATGACGCATCGTTCGTACCTGCTCTCCCAGGAAAGTTTTAATTGAACTATTATGACTTGGAAGAGAATTAATGTCAATACCCAGCTTAGACAGTACAGATGGGTGAAAATAGCTCCTCTGAGAACCCAAGTCCAGCAACACCCTTACAGGTATTACTTTATTTCCATTCCTCATTTTGAGTGAAATAGTTGGTAAAATATGACCTGAGGACGAGTTGCCCAGGTTAATGCACACATTGTTGCTGACCCGCTCATCATCTCCCTCAGCGTCTTGATTAGAGGAAGTGGAAGGATGGTTTATAGAATTGCCAGACTTAGTTTTTGACTTAGCATTAGATGAACAGAGAGCAGTGATGTGAACTCTGCTTTTGCATACCCAACACGGCCGACTAAGGCCATATCTTTTGGCAGGACAGTCTTTTGTGTGGTGATTAGCGCTGGAGCAGTTTGTGCACAATCCCAGTGCTACGCATCTTTCTCTTCTCAGTTTAGGAGAGGAATACGCTACGCACGAATTCATAAAATGCTTTCCCTCACACAATTTACACAAGGGATTATTCAATGTTGATGTTTTATTTTTATATTCTCCAAACGAAGAATCTGATTCTTCTTTAGACTTAGACTTTTTTGGACTAGAAACTTCAGAAGAATTGTGATACGATGAAGACTTTTTCTTCGGAAGGTGATGAGGAGGACACTTTCGTAGTCTTGTCCTTACCATAAAAAGAACTCCTTTTCTCTTGTTTTTTCAAGAGACTTAAGAATATAATTGCTGTGTTTGAAAATTATATTAATAGAAGGATATTCTTCCTGAGTAATAAGTTTAAGTTCCCTAAGAAATATAGAAGGCAATTTGTCCACTATAACATGACTGAGGAATTTACATCCCGGAGTGTTTTCCTCCAAGAAATTCCATCCGAATTCCTTCAGCTCATGAAGATATGCACGAACTTCAGCAATAAAAGCGCGTACATCCTCAAGGTTTTTTCCACTCAAAATTGGAGCCGAATCTATCCGGTGCATCAAGGAATCAACGATGTAAGGTTCATCCAGATATTGACTTTTGAGAATTTCTAGGGCTACTTCTAAATTTTCATCAACATTGGAAAGATGTTCTATGTCTTTAAGAGCATACCCAGTTAAATGCGATTTTAGATATTGAAGCTTCGCAGCTTCCGAAATATCAAGACGACATCCATAGACGTTGTTATATGATAAAAGGAAAGATCTGAACAAAAAACGATCATCCTTTCCCCCAGAGAATGATATACATTTAAGTTTGGGCAGAGACAATTCCCTGTTGAGGGTAAAAACTGCTTAGAACTGTTTTTAGCTCTGCTTTTGAAACAGAATTTTCTTGCGATACAGACGATCTCTCCGAATGAGGGGGAGATGGAGGAATTGAAGGACGAATGCGATTTAATACCTTTTGTATCTCAAGATTGTATTGAGACGCACTTACGATCTCCTCATCCAATAAGGTCGAATCATATTGGACGATATATGACTTACACAGGGAAGCCTCTATTTCAGAGTCTAGCTGCCTAATTTCCTCTAATCTCAAAGAAACCTCTTCAAGAAGAGTGGCTAATGAAAGAGAGTCATTTTCCTCTCTAACTATCTCAAATGCAGCCTTGAGGATGAGAGTTACTTTTCTTTTTATAACGGCTCTTGCTCTTTTGGTTAGGGAAATATCAGCTTTTGCTTTCGTAAGAAGCTCCTGTCTCTCTTCAGTTGTAATAGACTTAGAGGAAGTACCAAGATCACTAATTATAGTGTCTTCGAGAGCCTCGAGTATTGAAGTAGCTTCATCGATATTACTAGCCATATTTTTAACTACGAATTTACGCAAATAAAGTAGGCTACTAGAATAAATTACTAAAATTTACGGAATATAATGATGTAAAGCGGAAGCCTTGTTTCGAAATGGGTCTAAACGAATAAAACCGCAAAAAACACTGCAAAAATCGGACAAGAATTGTAAAATTTATTGCAAAAACAAAAATTGTGCTCACACACCTTATATATATATAGATATATATATTTTAAATATTCACAATTTGCAAATTTTTGGCTTGGTGTGTGTGTCTGAAGTGGTTTTAAGTTGGTATTTAAAGGTCTTTCGCGCAAAAAAGATGATAAATTTGATTTTATAGCACCGCAATGACAAACTCTTTAGCTTCAAGAGCTTAACCGTAAATTGGGGACCGAATCGGTTATTCTTTTCTCGAAAAAAGTGACGCACTTGAACCTGTGGTTTAAGGAGTCGTTGCTATGCGCAAGAATTTGCAAAAAATAATTGTTATCCAACAATCAATCTAAAATTAGCAGGAGGATTAAATTTTGCCGATTTAAAAATAATCAACTTTTTCCAAAATCGGAACCTTAAACGGTTTTTTGGTTTGGAGCTACGAAATAAATACGCGTAAGATCAGATCTTCGAAAGTTTACTAAAGAGTAAACTACTCCACGCTTTTACAAAATCAGATTTTTTCTAAAGAATATTTAAATTCGCAAGATGAGAAAATTTTCTCCAAAATTATGAAAATTAGGGAAATGTCTTCCCAAATCCTCACAAGCGGCAGTGCAAAATTGAAATGTTCATTTATATCGTACACCGCGAAATATAAATAATAATAATAATAATAATAATAATAATAATAATAATAATAATAATAATAATAATAATAATAATAATAATAATAATAATAAAAACGATAATAAATACTAATAGTAATAGTCTCAAAATGGCCGTACACCTCGAAGGAACTTGAAACAGAAAACTGAACTTGACGTTTAAGTTTCAGTAACTGTATTTGATGTTTTAAATAGTTGGAGAAAATTTCCTTCTCCGTCACAGTTCGAAGAATGTTCCCTCGTACGTGTACGTCCAAGCTTTTATAATAATTGAGAGACGATATGAAATGATGTTAAGGTAACCTTTTAGTTACTGACGAATTCTGATCTTGTGCTTTTCCTTAGAGGGAGACAAATTGCGTCTCGATCTTTGGAAGATAAGCTATTCGCTTTTATAACAACAAGATGAAATATGATTTTTCACAAGAACACAGAATTAACCGAAATATAAATTATATCGTTTGGGAGAGAATATGTTTATTCTTTCGATTTTGCATAAGAAGTCTATTCTTCAGAATTTGAATAAGAAGTGTGTCCTTGCTTTTTCTCTCTTTGATGAAAATGAGCTTTTGACCTGGCGGTCAAAATTAGAACTATTCCTTCAAGGTGGCCAGATTGAGACTAATTTAGCGATAAATACTGATACAGTTTTTATACTATAAATATTTCAAAAACTACTAAACGTACGTTAAAACGAATGACAGTTTTGGAATCCTTGGCGAATTTTGAGTAAGAAAAGTGAAAAAAATGTAAAAATAACTTTAAAAAATTGATTTTGTACGATAAGCTTTATTTACAATGTAGCGTATTTTAAAATTTTATTAGTGTTTTTTTGTGCCATGAGATAGTGAGGATGCTGTTGAGTGATTTATATTCATTGATAAGCAACGAGGATGAGTTGCTAGGTTTTTTGCAATATAGTGGATTAGTAATTTCCGAGAAAAAATGTATGAAATGTAAAAGACAATGTGTTCTAAACCAAAAAAAAAGGTTCTATTTTTTTAGATGCAAAAACAGTAAATGTCGAAAGGTATATAGTGCAATAGCAAAAAATTCTTTCCTAAGTCGCTCCCGTTTAAGAGTTGAAGTTGTTTCACATATAATTTTTTTTTGCTTCGGACATTACTACAACGCAGTGACAGATTGGTTGAATTTTTGTAGGAAGGTGTGCGAAATTTCAATAATGGCGAGTACAACTAAAATAGGAGGTGAAGGAAAAGTTGCAGAAATTGATGAATTGGGTTTTGGCAAAAGGGAATATAATAGAGTATACAACTAAAATAGGAGGTGAAGGAAAAGTTGCAGAAATTGATGAATCGGTAATAGGAGGCATGGAAAGAGTAAGCGGCAGATTTTTATAGTACCAGTAATAAAGATGGACAGCGAAACCATCCGGAAAGTAATAGAGACATACGTAGAGGCTGGAACGACAATAATAACAGACGAGTGGAAAGGGTATAAAATGTTATGTAAGAAAAATTTCAATCATCTGAACGTTAATCATTCAATATCGTTTATAAACACCGAAGCAGGTGCTCACACAAACACAATAGAAGGAGAGTGGTCGAAGGTAAGACAAAAAAAATATGAAACCTAACCTAACATAACCTAACCTAGCATAACCTAACCTAACCTAACAATTTCTTTCTCTCTCTCTCTCTCTCTCTCATATATTTATTTAGGTATATATATATATATTTATATATATATATATATATATTTATATTATATATATATATATATATATATATATATATATATATATATATATATATATATATATATATATATATATATATATATATATATATATATATATATATATATATCAAAAGAAAACTTCCAAAAACTGGATTAAGGAATGAACTATTTCATTTCTACCTTTGAAGCTACATCTGGAAGAAGAGCAATGCCGGACGACGATTTTGTAAAGTGTATTAAATTACTATAATTTAGGTACGTATTAAAATTATCGAACATTTTTTCTTACTCAAAATTCGCCAAGGATTTCAAAAATATAATCTTTTTTTAACGTACGTTTCGTAGTTTTTGTAATATCAATGGATATTAACTAACTTAACCTAGGTTAAGTTAGGTAATAAAACAATACATCCCATAAACGATTACAGCACTTACGGGGAGGCTTACATTTAAAAAAAAAAAAAATTTTCATTCGATTCTCCTGAAAATTTCAGTATATATGGCTTTTTTCCCGACGAAAATAGTCGATTCCTAACGTTTTTACGAGAGATTTAATGTTTAGCATTTATATGGGAATGTTTTTCAAAATTTAAATCTACGGTGATGCCACATAAAAAATATTTTTGGTCTGAAATTTGGAACATATATTCCTTATTCTATTGGCTACAAAAACTTTTGATAGAATTTTGCTCCCAGAGTTACACAAAAAACAGTATTAGTCCAAGACTGACTCACTGTCGAAAGAAATTATTTTTTGGAAAAAAAAAAATTCAAATTTTCGAGGAAAAATATTTAAAAAAAAAAAAGTATAATTACTACGTAAATAAATTTTGGCATACTTATAGAAGAGTGTTGGCACTACAAATTCTTCTTTATACTTTGTTCGATCTGATTTGTTTGTTCTGAGATATGATCTCTCAAAAAAGGTCCATTTTTAGAAAATTTTCAAAAATTTCAAAGGTTTGAGAGGCTATACCTTCCTTCAAACAATTAGCATTTAATAATGCTCTAAATAAATGTTGTAGACCTATCTCTCCTCTAAACAATGTCCAAATTTAATTTAAATCGCTGAAGAGAATTATTTTTAAATAATTTTTTTCTCCGAAAGGGAAAAAAAATTTCAAAAAAAAAATTCGACTGAATATATCTTTTTTTTTTTTGGACGTGATATCAAAAAAATTTTTCCCGCCTGATTAAAGAGATTGGGGCTAAGATTGTTTAGGAAATTTTCATCTCATTTGGAAAAATATTTTTTTAGATCTAATTCGTTTTTTTTTTTTTTGAATAATGACCACTAATACCTAAGAAACCGTAATAGACTCATAAAAACACTAAAAATGGACTATTTTCGTCGGGAAAAAAGTTATATATACTGAAAATTTCAAGCCAAATCGATTAAAAAATAAAAAAAAAGCTGTCAAATGTAAGCCTCCCCTTACGTTACCGCAGAAACCAAAGCATTTTCAGAGTCGAAGAAGTCTGTACAGGAATGTTAGCGTAGAAGAAGCGCAAAGCCCCCAATCATAATTTGTGGAATAAGTTATAATTATATATATCAGATATTATTAAATAAGTTATAATTGTATATTTCAAAAATTATAGAATAATTTATTATTATACATATTAAAAGAGTTAGAGAATTAATTCCTTAGGTACATGGTGGTATCTCAGACATATATATATATATATATATATATATATATATATATATATATATATATATATATATATATATATATATATATATATATATATATATATATATATATATATATATATATATGAACATATACTCCCCCGGAGTATATGTTCACCTTGTCGATGGTGGGGGAGCTCCCCGAAACATGAGAGGTCGGGGGTGGTTTTTCGACTAACAACATGGAAGTGGGAAGACCACCCCATATGCAATTGTTTTGGGGCGAAGAAGTATACAAAACTGGATTTATCCATGGAAAGAAGAAATAAGAAAAACAATTGCCAGGAGATCGGAAGCCCTGGCCCCGGCCCATCCTCATTGAGAGAGAGAGGTGAGGTGGGACGGAGCTCTAATGAGCAAAGCACTCTATCTCTCGTAAGCACAGCACGAACCCGAGGAGGGTTTAGGGCCAAGAACAACAAGGCCCAACTTCCACTGGAGGAGTCGTTAGAGGAGCCACTGGCACTTTCCGACTTCTCAAAAATAGAAGTTATTAAAAATCATGATCCCTACAACCGTAGGGGTATGGAGAAACTGACGTATTCAGTGGAAGAAAGAGAAGGAATATATTGGTGTGTAACATTCAGTAGACACAAGAATTTCCTCAAAACAGATACTGGTAAAAGGACCAGAGCGATGATGATACAAAGAAATATAATGGAGAAAGAAAAAAATTGAAAAAAAATCCCAGATATGAGGCTGTTAAGTATAGCAACCAACACACGAAATGGCAAAACTACCATAACAGAAAAACGAAAGAAACAGATTGAAGAGGAAGTTGAGGAATACATTAGGATGACAAACATGACAGAAGAACACACAAACCCACCCACTGATAAGAGCTGGATTTGGACATCAATAAAAATAAATATTTAATGGAGTGTCACTATATTGGAGAACTCATCCCTGAAAAAAAAGAGAAAACTGAATTCTGGGAATATATAGTCAAAGAGAAATTAATCAGTTTAAAGGATTTCATGGCATATAGATTCAAGCAAAAAAATATAACCAGATAGATAGGAAAAGAATGATTAACCAAAAACAAGCTATCTTAAACTACAATAAGGAGAGAAAAATAGAAGGGAATAAGAAAAAGAAAGCCACACTTCCAACAAATGAAGTCTAATAAAATTTAAAGAACATGCAAGAGAAATAATGGAAACTGAGCTCTAAATAACACCTGAGATCATACAGATGATACAAGAAAACAGAGGAGAATTGTACCAAGGAAACAGGAAAAAGAAAGAACAAACAACAAAGACAAACAAAAACCGAAAACGCAATGAGGAGAGAAATGAAGTTAAGGAGAAATATTCTACTTGCAACTCTCCTCCATCGGAAAAGGATGAGGAGGATGGAGAAGAAACAGAAACAGTAAGTGAAGTTAGAGTATGGATAACAGAGAAACCAGAGGATGAACTTATGGAACCGGGTAATGATGAGAGTTCAGTAAGTGAACTTAATGATTCAACACAGGAATCTTTAAACATGGAGCAAAGCGACAGCGATGAATCCAGAAGGAAATGAAAGGATAAATGAACAGTCTCAGCACACAAGAGAAGAGCTCGAAGAGATGTTACAGAAAATAGCCCACTACAGAGAAATTGATTTAAATGAGGGAATGGGTAAAAGATTAAGAATAAATAAAATAATAATTACTTTCAAATGAATAAGCAGATTGGAATAGTCAACAGAGTTCTACCAAGAATGTTACCAACCGATTGCGATATTACAGAACTCAACAGACTATATTACGCAGTTGGAAGGGCAATAGCAGATATCATGGGAGTTGGAGTCATGAAGGAGACAGGAGGGACAAGAAAGAAAAAATGCAAACCCTGGAAGTTTAGATTGGAAAAAGAAGTATTAAAAATAAGAAAGGAGATCTCCATCCTAACGTCGTTTCAACAGATAAACTTCCAGGGTTTGCATTTTTTTTTCTTGTCAATCCTGTCTCCTTCATGACTCCAACTCCCATGATATCTGCTATTGCCCTTCCAACTGCGCAATATAGTCTGTTGAGTTCTGTAATATCGCAATCGGTTGGTAACATTCTTGGTAGAACTCTGTTGACTATTCCAATCTGCTTATTCATATGAAAGTAATTATTTATTTATTCTTAATCTTTTACCCATTCCCTCATTTAAATCAATTTTTCTGTAGTGGGCTATTTTCTGTGACATCCCTTTGAGCTCTTCTTTTGTATACTGGGACTGTTCATTTATCCTTTCATTTCCTCTGGTTTCATCGCTCTCGCTTTGCTCCATGTTTAAAGATTCCTGTGTTGAATCATTAAGTTCATTTACTTAACTCTCATCATTACCCGGTTCCATAAGTTCATCCTCTGGTTTCTCTGTTATCTATACTCTAACTTCACTTACTGTTTCTGTTTCTTCTCCATCCTCCTCATCCTTTTCCGATGGCGGAGAGTTGCAAGTAGAATATTTCTCCTTAACTTCATTTCTCTCCTCATTGCGTTTTCGGTTTTTGTTTGTCTTTGTTGTTTGTTCTTTCTTTCTCCTGTTTCCTTGGCACAATTCTCCTCTGTTTTCTAGTATCATCTGTATGATCTCAGGTGTTATTTAGAGCTCAGTTTCCATTATTTCTCTTGCATGTTCTTTAAATTTTATTAGACTTCATTTGTTGGAAGTGTGGCTTTCTTTTTCTTATTCCCTTCTATTTTTCTCTCCTTATTGTAGTTTAAGATAGCTTGTTTTTGGTTAATCATTCTTTTCCTATCTATCTGGTTATATTTTTTTGCTTGAATCTATATGCCATGAAATCCTTTAAACTGATTAATTTCTCTTTGACTATATATTCCCAGAATTCAGTTTTCTCTTTTTTTTCAGGGATGAATTCTCCAATATAGTGACACTCCATTAAATATTTATTTTTATTTGATGTCCAAATCCAGCTCTTATCAGTGGGTGGGTTTGTGTGTTCTTCTGTCATTTTGTCATCCTGAATGTATTCCTCAATTTCCTCTTCAATCTGCTTCTTTCGCTTTTCTGTTATAGGTAGTTTTACCATTTCGTATGTTGGCTGCTATACTTAACAGCCTCATATCTGGGATTTTTTTCCAGTTTTTCTTTCTCCATTAAATTTCTTTGTATCATCATCGCTCTGGTCCTTTTACCAGTGTCGTTTTTGAGGAAATTCTTGTGTCTACTGAATGTTACACACCAATATATTTCTTCTTTTTCTTCCACTGAATACGTCAGTTTCTCCATACCCCTACGGTTGTAGGGATCATGATTTTTAATAGTTTCTTTTTTTGAGAAGTCGGAAAGTGCCAGTGGCTCCTCTAACGACTCCTCCAGTGGAAGTTGGGCCTTGTTGTTCTTGGCCCTAAACCCTCCTCGGGTTCGTGCTGTGCTTACGAGAGATAGAGTGCTTTGCTCATTAGAGCTCTGTCCCACCTCACCTCTCTCTCTCAATGAGGATAGGCCGGGGCCAGGGCTTCCGATCTCCTGGCAATTGTTTTTCTAATTTCTTCTTTCCATGGATAAATCCAGTTTTGTATATTTCTTCGCCCCAAAACAATTGCATATGGGGTGGTCTTCCCACTTCCATGTTGTTAGTCGAAAAACCACCCCCGACCTCTCATGTTTCGGGGAGCTACCCCACCATCGACAAGGTGAACATATACTCCGGGGGAGTATATGTTCAATATATATATATATATATATATATATATATATATATATATATATATATATATATATATATATATATATATATATATATATATATATATATATATATATATATATATGTCTGAGATACCACCATGTACCTAAGGAATTATTCTCTAACTCTTTTAATATGTATAATAATAAATTATTCTATAATTTTTGAAATATACATATAATACATTTGAAATATACAATTATAACTTATTCCACAAATTATGATTGGGGGCTTTGCGCTTCTTCTACGCTAACATTCCTGTACAGACTTCTTCGACTCTGAAAATGCTTTGGTTTCTGCGGTAACGTAAGGGGCTTACATTTTGACAGCTTTTTTTTATTTTTTAATCGATTTGGCTGAAATTTTCAGTATATATAACTTTTTTCCCGACGAAAATAGTCCATTTTTAGTGTTTTTATGAGTCTATAACGGTTTCATAGGTATTAGTGGTCATTATTCAAAAAAAAATAAAAAACGAATTAGATCTAAAAAAATATTTTTCCACATGAGATGAAAATTGGCCTACACAATCTTAGCCCCAATCTCTTTAATCAGGCGGGAAAAAAATTTTGATATCACGTCCAAAAAAAAAAGATTTATTCAGTCGAATTTTTTTTTGAAATTTTTTTTCCCTTTCGGAGAAAAAAATTATTTAAAAATAATTCTCTTCAGCGATTTAAATTAAATTTGGACATTGTTTAGAGGAGAGATAGGTCTACAACATTTATTTAGAGCATTATTAAATGCTAATTGTTTGAAGGAAGGTATAGCCTCTCAAACCTTTGAAATTTTTGAAAATTTTCTAAAAATGGACCTTTTTTGAGAGATCATATCTTGGAACAAACAAATCAGATCGAACAAAATATAAAGAAGAATTTGTAGCGCCAACACTCTTCTATAAGTATGCCAAAATTTATTTGCGTAGTAATTATACTTTTTTTTTTTTAAATATTTTTCTCGAAAATTTTGAATTTTTTTTTTTTCAAAAAATAATTTCTTTCGACAGTGAGTCAGTCTTGGACTAATACTGTTTTTTGTGTAACTCTGGGAGCAAAATTCTATCAAAAGTTTTTGTAGCCAATAGAATAAGGAATATATGTTCCAAATTTCAGACCAAAAATATTTTTTATGTGGCATCACCGTAGATTTAAATTTTGAAAAACATTCCCATATAACTGCTAACATTAAATCTCTCGTAAAAACGTTAGGAATCGACTATTTTCGTCGGGAAAAAAGCCATATATACTGAAATTTTCAGGAGAATCGAATGAAAAATTTATTTTTTTTTAAATGTAAGCCTCCCCGTAAGTGCTGTGTAATCGTTTATGGGATGTATTGTTTTATTACCTAACTTAACCTAGGTTAAGTTAGTTAATATCCATTGATATTACAAAAACTACGAAACGTACGTTAAAAAAGATTATATTTTTGAAATCCTTGGAATTTTGAGTAAGAAAAAATGTTCGATAATTTTAATACGTACCTAAATTATAGTAATTTAATACACTTTACAAAATCGTACGTCCGGCATTGCTCTTCTTCCAGATGTAGCTTCAAAGGTAGAAATGAAAGAGTTCATTCATTCCAGTTTTTGGAAGTTTTCTTTTGATCTACATATATATATATTATATATATATATATATATATATATATATATATATATATATATATATATATATATATATATATATATATATATATATATATATATATATATATATATATATATATATATATATATATATATTATATATATATATATATATATATATATATATATATATATATATATATATATATATATATATATATATATATATATATATATATATATATATATATATATATATATATATATATATATATATATATATATATATATATATATATATTATATAGAGAGAGAGAGAGAGAGAGAGAGAGAGAGAGAGAGAGAAAGAGAGAGAGAGAAGTTGTTAGGTTAGGTTAGGTTATAGGTTAGGTTAGGTTAGGTTAGGTTAGTTAGGTTAGG
>SEYY01020231.1:0-2500 GCA_009176605.1 Armadillidium nasatum
AGAAAGGTTTGAACATACTTTAATTCTTTAATGATGTCTTAAATGAGTTTTAGGAAGAAGTATAATACTGAAATCTTCTGAATACCAAATTTAAAGACAAGAGATTATGCAGTAGGAAAAACGGCAGTAAAGGCGTAAGAGAAAACGAGAGAATAGAAAAGAGCAAAAAATCAAAGTTAGAGAAGAAATTTCTGACAGAATTCCAGAGAAGTAATAGAAATGATAATTATTTAAATGTTTAATTTTTTTTTTTTTTTTGGTTTTTTGAAATATAAAAGGCAAGAGCTTTAAAAGCTTCAAGATGCCTGTAGTTCCTGATATCTTCCAAAGGTCAGAAAAATACTTCTGGATATCAGAGCAATACATTAAATTGTCGCCCTCAAACACGCACATATATTTACCTACTGAAAACACCCTTTCATATATATATATATATATATATATATATTAATATATATATATATATATATATATATATATATAATATATATATATATATATATAATATATATATATATTAAAATAAGAATTTAAGCAATATATATATATATATATATATAATTAATATATATATATATATATAATATATATATATATATATATATATATATATATATTATATATATATATATATATAAGTATATATATAATAATAAATTTAAATATATATATATATATATATATATATAATTATATAATATATATATAAATATATATATATATATAAAAAAAAAAAAAAAATATATATATATTAATATAATATATATCTATATATATATATATATTATATATATATATTATATACTATATATAAATCTGAGGTCCTCTATTTAGGGGATTCAACGTACACACACTGAGTGGTTGGGTCCTCTCATACTGATACAGGGGAGGGAGGCCAATTCATTCTGCATTCTTAACGATCTGAGCAGTTGATAGGGAACCACACACATTCCAATCGTCCTAACCAATTCTTGAATACACTTGATTTAAGTTCACCACTACTCTTCTAGTATAATAACCATTTTCCTTTTATCGTAACTCTGACCATAATTTTATAGCTCTTAGTTATATGCTTTCTCTCCAACAGCTCCACCATGCCCTAAACGTACTTTCTGGCACTTTAATCGGGCTAATTGGGGGGCAATGCGCAGCTTCTTTGCTAACTATCATTGGAGTGAATCTTGCTTTGTCTCGGGGGACGCTTCTGTCTGTGAAAAGGTAGGGCAGTAATCCTTGAAGGATGGGCAGATTCATCCATCTCAACTAAATCTTTTTCTCCTAAACTCATGGTTCGATGGCAATTGTTCTCTGCATCCGGGAGAGAGACAATGCTTTCGTGAATGAAAAACTCTCCTTCTCTATCACTCTTGCTAATTTTCATTCAGCCCGGAATCGATGCAGGGATGTTCTTCGACGGACTAAGCGTACTTTCATAAAAGGAAGTGCGCTGACCTCCATGGCTCTCCTACTGATAAAAATTTCTGGCCTCTTGTCAAAAATATCTCTAACAACTTCTGTAAATCGCTTTCCTCCTCTTATTCGCTCCATGGTTCTGTAGCTAATACTCCTCTGAAAAGGTCTAATCTCTTCGGCTCTTTTCTCTAATCCACCTGCTCGATCTATCATCACTCCTTATACTCTCCTCTCAGTGTCCCATGCCTCTACCTGTAATTATCATGATCGGTGCATGGGATCCCGAAATCTGTGAAAGTCAGTAAGGCCGTGGCCGGATGGCATTCCCCTCGTGTTTAAGGGAGTGTGCTTCCGAGTTGGCCTGCCTCGTTCAGCTCTACTCTCTATGCCTTATACTTACTTTTCCTCTATGTGGAAGCGTGCGTTGGTTCAGCCGATCCGAAAAAGGTATCTTTCTGACCTTCTAACTATTGACGTATAGCTCTCACTTGTGTTCTATCTAAAATTTTTGAACTCTCTCAACTCTCATTTCCTGGATTATTGGAGTTTCATTCCTTCTATCTGATCACAGTATGTCTTTTGTCGCTCGAGGTCAACTGTGAATACTTCCTATCTTACTGATCTATGGTCTCTTCCTTAGGGACTTCGGGGAGTCTTGTGTGGTGCGCTTGACATATCCAGGCTTCGACCGGGTATGCATGCGTACTACTCTCTAAACTCCCTTCCTTGGGTTTCTCTTCCCTTTGTTATCTTGTCTAGTTCTCTCAGATCGTTCCATTCAGAATTTAGATGAGCGACTCTTCCTCTTTCTGTCAACTGTGGTGTTCTCAGGCTCTGTTTTATCTCCAACCTTATCTTACTTTCATTACGATCTCTCCACTGCACTTTAACTCTGTTCACTCTTATGATATGATCAACCTACATTCTTATACTATTTCAAATAGCTCCCTCTTTGCTTCTAGCTTGCTTCCGTCTTCAATTTCCGATTTAATTCTTGCCGATCTGGATGGAATTTCCCGTGGGGTCTCAACATTTGAATTCAACTCTTTAAAACTCAACTCTTTAAATCTCCTCTCAAAAACACCTC
>SEYY01020231.1:15000-17500 GCA_009176605.1 Armadillidium nasatum
AACAATTATTTTCTTTATTCACTATTTCAACACAAATTTGTAAAAACACTTCCTGACCGTGTTTAAACAAGAAAAGATTAGCCTATTTTACCACACTAAATTTGATGATAGGAATGACGAATTTATTGTAATTTAATTACATGCTTTTCCAAAGCTTGAGTGAGGCAAATTTTAAACCTTGCGGAGGCATTCCAAAGGACACTGTATCTAACGCGTTAGGTCTTATTTTTTTTAATTATTTTTTTTTTTTTAATAAGTTCACAACTTATTTAAAGAGAGAAACTCTCTAGTAGTTATGTATCGATATTGTAGACCTTAAGACCCCGGGGTGAAGTACCATGGTAATCCCCATCAAGCATAGTGAAGCCCCAGGAAACGGAGACCCCGGGGGCCCAACCTAAAATAAGGCAATCTATCTGACTCCCCTCCCCGCAAAAAAGTAAAAGTAAATAATAATAAATTAAAAATTTTAAACCATAGCCTTCGCTGTCACATCTCTACTCTTGAACTCCCCGTAATAATCTTCATTACACATCAGCCATCAAATAATCTTTTACCACAGCCTCTGAATCTGTCAATTTTATCTAGAACTATTTTAAGCATTTCTTCAAAAAAATTTTTATACCTATAGTTGTTTTATTGAGGATTAGACCCTTGGCTTTTAGAATATGCTCGAATTCTCCATTTGTTTTACTAACCTTACAGAGTAAGATTTAGGACCTTTACATTCCTTCATCGGTCGGTTTCATCATTTAAATCACCTAGAAATTACCATTTTTCCGGAACGTGTTTACCATCCTTTGACACGTATACACAACTGTGTGTACAAAACTCTTTTGCCAAGTCTCAAGTAGTTTATACAGTTTCATCCTAGTATGAGCAGTAATAAACGATGCGATCCCTAGGTTTATCGCCTTGGATGAATTATCAGCATAAGCGATATTACGCACTGTAACAATATGCTTTCTTCCCGCAACTTCAACATTTCGTAAACCAATTCAGCACTCTTAAACAATTCCTTTGGCAATCATATAACAGTGATATATGATATCTTCCTATGTTCGGAGACCATTTTGCCATTTACCCCATTTAGAGTTGAGGCAGAGCTTAGCGATGTAACTGGGCCCGAGGTTGTTCTTGATCTTTACGTTATACAGATATACCCCATCTTTCTAAACAAAAACCGCAATGAAGACATCAATATCTGGGTCTTCAATACCGGTGATGCCAGGTGAAAAATCTGAAGCTTCCGTTTTCCATTTAAGAAATGTCATGACTTATTCCGAATAGAGACCACACATGGGCTAGAAAAACCATTCTTGGTAAATTTTCAAGACTTTATATATCATATCTTCATTTTTATATGAGTTTAAAAAATATGTATTTTGGTTTTATAAATAATTGGTGATAAACAGGATGCTTGAGAGAAAAATAAGAAAATTAAATAACATAATAAAAAAAAAATAATAATAATAATAAAAATAATAATAAAAATAATAATAATAATAATAATAATAATAATAATAATAATAATAATAATAATAATAATAATAATAATAATGGTAGCTCCCAAATATCTTTAATAATAATCTTCTCGTCTTCCTCCTCCCCTCCTTCATAAAAAAATTTTCGTATTTAGATGTCTGGGGGTCCTTTAAAAGAAAAAATGTCAAAAAATCGAAGCAAAGAGAAATATTGAGGAAGAAATTATCTGAGGGGGAAGAGGAGGATCTAAAAAAAAAAAAAAAAAAAAAAAAAAAAAAAAAAAAAAAACGATGATAACCGGAAGGGAAAAGGAAAAAAATATGAGTAATTATAGAGGAAAGATAGGATTCACTTAGATAATCGATGAATGGTAGTAGGAGGAAGAAACTCGTGATTTAAAATAAAATTCCAACAAACAAAAATGAATTCAAAATATTAATATACTTAACTAATCTTGGAATCTTCAAGGATCGAAGATTTAAATGTATGAAATGTAGACATAAGAAGATAAATTAAATCTCTACAAAATTAAAGAAAGGAATCGAAAAAAAGGGAAGGAATAAATACACATGAAGTCAAAACACAAACAGTTAGAATGAGGAATACGAAACTGTGAAAAGAATTATTATTTACTATTCATTATTATTATTATTATTATTATTATTATTATTATTATTATTATTATTATTATTATTATTATTATTATTATTTTTTTTATTAAAATTTTTTTTTTTTTTTTTTTAAAATAAAAAAAAATTTAAAAAGAAAAAAAAAAATGAAGTATCGCCGACATTTATTTACTAAAATTGACCTATGGGTAAGAACGACGTAAAGCTAATAATCACATTGCCAATAAAAATATTAAATTATTGCTGCTACTGCATTGTTATATATAAATTGATTAAATTAGTCCGCGTAGAAACTGTATTTGTCAGTTGTGTTGACTGCGTCGTTAGAATTTATATATATATTATATATATATATATATATATATTATTATATTATATATATATAT
>SEYY01020231.1:30000-47500 GCA_009176605.1 Armadillidium nasatum
AAAAAAAAAATTTGAAAATAATAAAAATAAAATAAAAAAAAAAAAAATTATCGACACCTGTTCAAGTAAAAGTATATAACTTTTTCTATAAAGAAGAACTAAAACTCTGTTTAAAGCTTTTGTAGCCAATAGATTCTGAAATATACACCCCAAATTTCAGATACATATTCAATAATGGATTTGGCCCCAGCGATCGAATTATGAATTATGGTGAGTGAAATAATGTTTCCAAAAAAAACTTATATAACCGTTATATAGTTTACGTAATTAGTTATGATTATAGTTATGACTCGATATCATGGAGGGAGCGGGTGTGCAATGGATTTGACAGAACCTGCAGATTTTTGGTATTCGTTTACATAATTGAAAATGCTTCGGGATTTACAGAATGTCATTTAAAGACTTTGTTTTTCAATTTTACAAATCTGTGTTTTCTGCTTTTCCTTCAAAAGACACTAATTAAAGGCATGTGTTTCCTTAAAGTCGTAACGGTTTAAAGAGTCTTTAAGAATGTTTAACCTATACTGATAATTAATTTCAGTCTATTGAGATACTCGGATAACTACATAAAAAATTCTGTTCAACATTGCTACACTCCCTAATGTAGAAGTATAACCACTCTAAGTGTAGACACTCTCGTAGTGCAATACACAACTCGTCCACCTTCGATTAACTGAGCGCCTAGAATGTCTAAAGAGCTCCATGACTCAATAAGCTATTTGAGAAACGTTCACGTAGTAAGAAGATAAATTTAGATATAATAACAACTACGTTTCCTTATGTAGCTTTTCTCTGCTTGAATACTCTTTCGATCAAGAATCTTATCTTTCATTTACGTTCTTCTGTAATTTCTTTTTTGTATCTACACTAAATTAATATATGAGAATATCTATTTAGTCTGTGCTATTTTTATAGTATTTATCTTCTTTAGATATTATTGCTAGTATATCTTATTATTTCTTCCTAACTGTATTTTCTGAGTCAGTTATCATCTACCATATCTCTATGTAAGTCTTCATTAATAAAATAAGAATAAAAGAGCTCGAGATAGATATTTATTTAAAATCGAAAAGCCGATGAAGTCACGTTTTTTACTCATGCATAAATGGTGTAGAATGTTATGTATCTCAATAGCTTAGTAATGCACAGTATTTCAATCTCATTCGTAGATCCTAATCTAGCAGCCTACCTAGAAAGTTCCCTCATTCTTACTATAGGCAAGAATCAATAACCACTTCCATAAATAAAATAATATTATAATATAATAATAATAGGAATATATATTATTTATTTTTATTATTTTCAAAACGAAAACTTTTATCATGAAAAAAAAAAAAAAAAAAATATATATTAAATAAATATATATAATCTTCATCTTCATGTTACATTCTGTTTGTATATACCTCCTCTAGGGATATCTATATATTCTTTATCTGCTACTATCTCCTTACCTTCCTTATTATTTCAGTTTGTAATACAGACACCCCGATACACTCAACAGAAGTGAGGTAGATTTCAGGTGACGCCCGGTAAGTATAATCATTTCATATTCAATTGGTATCCATATGATAGTTATAAACCGATTTAGTGTACTATATAAGTGTACATTGATACTAAAAATATTTATTATACGTATGAGTACAATAATTCCTGCATCCAGACGTAATATAAGTATATCAGTAGTTAGGCTATTCGTAGTGAATCTCTTCTCTCTATATGATTAGAAATATATCAGTTTTTATTGATAATATAAATTATGATACAATAATAATAAGGCATTATATTCATATTTCATATTTATATATAAATCCATATGCGAGAGGTGTCTATATGGTTCTCCTACCTATTTCTGGTGCGCTACATCTGATCATTTTCTTGCTCCTCTCGGTGCTCGTCTCCTTCGTGCCGTTTTACAGCAGTCACATCCTCATACCAAGGTTCAAGCAACGTCACTATATAATCATGGGCTACATAATATACAGTGATTGCTACAAATATAGCTATATAATAAGATCAGTAGATAATAATTTTCCCGCACGCCAGTGATCTCAGATACCACGACATACAGATACGTACGAGCTCAGTATAGCGGACAGTGTTTACATAAGGCTATACTAACCACTGCAGCTAACGCGCACTTCCAAGAAAAGAATGCATTAGTTAGATGATACAGTTTTCATAGCAACTATTTAGTCATCGTAAATCACTGTAGCTAACAGTAGCGTACTCTAGTTGTATCAGTAGGTTATATCTATGTTATTAGCGTGCAGGTATGACAAGTGTATTTCTCTATACTTAGTTATTGCTAAATTTGTCGCCTAACAGTGTTCTAGGTGCCTACATGTAGTCGAATTGCACTATTGACCTTGGTATGGTTGCATTCCGTCAGACCACTCAGGAGTCTAACCACCTACATTATAAATCCAATCATGTTAGCTCTTCATTGTGTGCTCATGTAGACGCTTAAGTTCGCGTATAAGCACCTTCCTTTTATACAGGTAAAATATATTTTAGAAATTTATTGAATAAGGCAAGTATAAATACGCGTATCGTATGCCTACTAAGTAGTCCCATTCTTAACGAAGCATTTATTTGAAACAATATCTCTTCCTTTTCATTGCTTTGATTGTCAGTTCGTTGACTCATTGAGTGGTGGTAGTAGCCATATTGCTTGCATGCCTTTGTCTATACCTGCGACGCTGTTTCATGGTTCTGTAGTCTACCAGAAGTGCTGCTCTCTTACATATTATAATTTATTTTCATGCAATGTAACTATTTTATTGCATAAATATTGCTGTGTCGCATTATACAGTTGTGATGTCCGAAAAATGTTGCGCTCGATGCATTATGACTTATATGATTGGTATGATCGTGCCTCGTGACTCAGCCAGAACCTTCTACCATATATCATAAATACTAATGTCAGCTCACGCGATTATGAGATTCTCCAATTCGACTCACATCCTAAATGAAGTTAATTAAGGACTACTTCGAGCTATAAGTCTATCCAATATCTCGATCTGATAAGCTACTTGAACAACTAGTACTACACTTACTGATTGCCTTCTCACTACTTCTCGACGTAGCGCTCTCGCGCGCATGAGTCAGTCTCACTGGATCTCTCGAGCCTAGTACTCGTCTCTAACTGTCTCTAACTCTTCTACTCGCTGTTCTCGTCTCTGCTGCGTGGCCTGCTCGCTCTCTCTGCGTCCTGCTGCTCTCTCGCTGCTCATCTCAAATTCGTTCATCTCTCTCTTTCATCTCTCTCTCTCTCTCTCGCTTTTTTTTTTTTTTTTTTTTTTTTTTTTATTATTTTTTTTATATATTGTATATATATTATATTATACTATAATAATATATATATATATATATATATTATAATATAATATATATAAAATATTAATTAAATATATTAATATATAATATTAATATATAATAAAAAATGATAAAGAATTTATTATTATTTATCTATTTATCTGCGAAGATTACTTTTCTTCACTCTCATATTCCTAAATATCTTGTGAGAGATGATAATGAGACGATAATAATATACGTATAATGAGATATAGATAGTATAAGTATTAGTGAATATGATATAAATACGTAGAATAGATATATATATATTAGTAGATATATAGTGAGTAAGATAATATAGTGATAGGAGTATAAAATATTAGCTATTATAGGTAAGTTATTATGTAAGAGTAATGAATGAAGATATTCCTGAATATAAAATATTATAGTGATAGAGAAAGTATTATCAACATTTCTCTCATCGTGACTCTTAAATATTAGCTATATATGTAGACTACTTATTCTATCTTTGGTTCATATTAAATTACTAGTAAGATAACACTATGAATAGTAAAATACACAAGTTTATAATGGCCTAACATAACATAATATAGAAGAGAAGCGTAGCGCGATGAGTGAGAATAGAAAAATGAGTTTAAATTAAGAGTTAATATATGCAATAATATTCAATACATCTCGTAATAATCCTTCACTTTAATACAGCTCCCCCCCCTTTCCCCCCTCCTTTACCTATTATTAAGAGGAAAGTGGCTGATCCAACTCTTACATATTATTTTTAACGCGCACGTAGTTCTTATTTTTCTATTTTTCACTTTCTAAAAATTTTACAGAAAAAGTAATGTCATATTAGATAAGTAGATAAATATTTATTTTTAGGAATCTCTCTCTCTCTCTCTCTCTCTCTCTCTCTCTCTCTCTCTCTCTCTCTCTCTCTCTCTCTCTCTCTCTCTCTCTCTCTCTCTCTCTCAAGATTCAAGATGAGATGAGCAAGAATTGAGAATAAAGAAAATTAAAATTTAATTTTTAATTATATATTATATAATATATATATAATATATATATATATATATATATATATATATATATATATATATATATATATATATATATGACAGAGAGAAAAATTTTCCGCACGCCAGGACTCGAAACCACTGACAACAGCGTCGCCGTTAGACAGTGAACATAAGGCTCTACCACTGAGCTACGCCGCCTTCCCAGAAAGAAGGCATAGTAGAACAGTTTTCAAGCACTTATGCTTCGAATCACTGTAGCAACTCGGTACCTATTTAAATCCATAGGAGGGTGCTTGTTACCCCTACTGGGGCTACATTAGCATTTTGTTGGGGGCTCCTGGGTTACAGGAGCAACCAACCAAGGTCAAGCAACGCCAACATGGGCACAACAACTGTTGCGACAAATTTAGCAATAATAAGACAGAGAAAAATTTTCCGCACGCCAGGACTCGAAACCACTGACAACAGCGTCGCCGTTAGACAGTGAACATAAGGCTCTACCACTGAGCTACGCCGCCTTCCCAAGAAAAGAAGGCATAGTAGAACAGTTTTCAAGCACTTATGCTTCGAATCACTGTAGCAACTCGGTACCTATTTAAAACCATAGGAGGGTGCTTGGAACCCTACTGGGGCTACATTGGCATTTTGGGTGCTCCTGGGTTACAGGAGCAACCAACCAAGTCAAGCAACGCCAACATGGGCACAACAACTGTTGCGACAAATTTAGCAATAATAAGACAGAGAAAAATTTTCCGCACGCCAGGATTCGAAACCACTGACAACAGCGTCGCCGTTAGACAGTGAACATAAGTGCTTGAAAACTGTTCTACTATGCCTTCTTTTTTGGGAAGGCGGCGTAGCTCAGTGGTAGAGCCTTATGTTCACTGTCTAACGGCGACGCTGTTGTCAGTGGTTTCGAGTCCTGGCGTGCGGAAAATTTTTCTCTGTCTTATTATTGCTAAATTTGTTGCAACAGTTGTTGTGCCCATGTTGGCGTTGCTTGACCTTGGTTGGTTGCTCCTGTAACCCAGGAGCCCCCAACAAAATGCCAATGTAGCCCCAGTAGGGGTTCAAGCACCCTCCTTATGGATTTATTATATATATATATATATATATATATATATATATATATATATTATATATATATATATATATATATATATATATATATAATATATATAATATATATATATATATATATATATATATATATTATATATATATATATATATATATATATATAATATATATATATATATATATATATATATATATATATATATATATAATATATATATATATATATATATATATATATATATATATATATATATATATATATATATATATATATATATAATATATATATGGAAGATACTGACCTAACTCATGGAATAAAGTCTACACAAATATATAACTAAAAACCCAAAAGTTTTAATCAATTTTAGTTTGTTTTCGAATTACAGCGTTCAAAAAGTTTAAGAATGATCAAGCAGGCTAACACAAGTTTATTTTAAAAATTTATTTATTTTACAATAAATTTTCAAAGGTACCACCATGGACCTCTAGACATTTTCTGGCTTGTCTGCAAATGGCATTTGTTGCTCTCGTAAGTTCTACTAGAGTTTCCGTTATTGGAAGGATCCAATGTTGAAAGAATTTTTATTTTTATCCGATTCTCCTGAAAATTTCAGTATAGTTTCCCCCCCCCCCCCCCCCCCCGACGAAAAAATTCCTAACTTTACGAACTATAACGGTTTAAAAGTTTTTACGAAACTATAACGGTTTAAATCGACGCTGGGGCCAAACCACTTTTTAGAATGATCTGAAATTTGGAGTTTATTTTTAAAAATCTATTGGCTGCAAAAGCTTTTAACAGAGTTTTGTTCTTTTCTTTACAGAAAAAAAGTTATATACTTTTACTTGAACAGGTGTCGAATTTTTTATTTTTTTTTTTATTTTCAAATTTTGAAAAATTCACACCTCCGGACAAAATTTTTTTAAGAAAAAAACTACATTAAATGTCCTTTATTTTTGGAGGGTCTTTAGAGGAAGGACATGCTACAAATCTCTTTAAATACTTTATTCAATGCTATTTGTTTTTTTTTCTAGATATACCCTCTCAAAAAATGGCCAATTTTCGAAGAAATTTCAAAATTTCAAAAAATTTGACAATCTCGAACCAAACAAATAGATTTTAAAAATGCTTTAAATAAAAGTTTTAGCTCTGTCCATCCTCTAAATACCTGCCCAAAATAAAAAACTTTTAATGTATAGTTTTTTTCTTCTTTTTTTTTAATTTCTCCTGAAGGGTTTTTTACCATTTTTTTTTTCAAAGGAAAAAAAAAAGAAAATTTGAACTTCTATAATCAATTGGTATCAGCATATATCAAAAAAGTCCAACATTAAAGTTGTAGAAATTTGGGCTGAGAATACACAGTTAAGTTTTTAGGTCATTCCGACCACTGGTTTACCTCTTCTATTCATTCTCTTTTTTAAGTTTGACCCCAAATAACTTTTAAACCTTAAATAGACTCATAAAAACGTCAGAAATCAAAAGTTCTTAGATTTAAAAAATGTATATACGTTGTAAATTTCAGCTCAGTCGGTCAAATAATGAAAAACTTTTTTTGAGATTGGATCCTTCCCATTTATGTGATCTGCAACATTCAAAATAAAGCGTATTAGTGCACCTTGATTGTCCATCTTTCTTTCGTAAACCTCACATTTTAATTAGCTTAATAAACAATAATTCAATGGTGTGAGGTCTGGAGACCTTGTCTACTAACTATTAGGCCCACCTCGACCAAACCATCGTTCTTGAAGTTTCGCTTATCTACTTTATTGTTTGTTTAAACTTAAACCTTTAGAACTCTGTAATTAGAAAACAAATGAAAATCGGATGATAACTTTCATGGTTTTTATTCATTCATTTATCTGTAGAATACACACTCGGAGTTTGGTGCGTTCCTCTCGACTCACCCTGTGTGTATATATATATATTATATATATATATATATATATATATATATATATATATATATATATATATATATATATATATATATATATATATATATATATATATATATATATATATATATATATATATATATATATATATATATTATATATATATATTATATATATATATATATATATATATATATATATATATATATATATATATAATATATATATATATATATATATATATATTGTTTCGTCTCTGTCTTACTGTCTCGATCTTTTCTTCTTGCAAGAAACGTGAGCACAATCTGATGAAAAGTGGAAGGCCCTTTCAACCCTTCATTATAATCTTTTCTCTTTAACATCTGTTCTTTCTACAAGTCTTGAATCTATCCTTTAAGGAAGATTTGGAAACATCTTAATTCTTTTAATTTAATCTCAGATCTCCAGTATGTTTTTCTCAAGGGTCGCTCTACTGGTCCTCAGCTTTATGGGATTTTGGCGAATTTTTTTATATGGTGCTAGACATATAGAAAGTCCTCAGTAGAATCTGGTACATAGCTTTGATTTTCAAAATTTCTCTCTCTCGATGTTTATTCTTCTCTCTCCAACTTTCTCTCTGATTTCCTTTTCGGTTTTTTCTATAGTAGATGTAGTAGACGGCCACATTTCATCCTTTAAATTTATTAATAGTGGCGTTCCTCAAAGATACGTCCTTTTCCCTACTCGTTTTATACATTCGATTAAATGACCTCTTTTTCTTCTTTATCACTTCTTCCCATATTCATCGTATGGCAACGATCTTCCATTACTCATTTCATTTTGAAAGATGTCCCATTCAACAACAATTAAACTAAGCACATGAGATTAACTTTAGAGCAACTGACCTCCGATCTGTCTTGAAATTTTATCTGGACATACTAAACATAATTGTTTTCAATGCCTCAAAAACTCGATTTCTTCATTTTTCAAATCTTGATAACTTTCATAAAACTAATTTCTTCGAAAGCACAACTTAAACCTACACTTCCCCAAATATTCTTCTTTCTTTGAATAATCACATATTTTTCGATTTTAATGATTTGATGGTTGGGTGCTTTAAGGAGAATTCAAAATGCCTTCACACTACCAAAATTCTTTCCTTTCTATAAGGGTGGAAGGACACCGCTCTTCAGAATTTTCCAGTTTCCTTATTTCTCCACTGAGAACTCTTGAGAAAAATCTTTCAACTCAGTTTTATCCTTTCTTAGTTCAACTATGTGATGAAGACAACCGCTATGCTCAATCTTACACACACTCTTGGTAAAATTTGGAATACAATTCCTTTATCTATTTTCTCAACTTATTTTTGACTTGAACATTTTTATACCCCTTTAAAATTTTTGTACCTTTAATTTGCTCCAGATCTTGGATTTTTTGTAACTGGTGGAATTTCGTAGGCCTTTGTTCTATACCCATGCCCAGCAAAAAAAAGCAGTATGTATATATATATATATATATATATATATATATATATATATATATATATATATATATATATATATATATATATATATATATATATATATTAGAGGTGGACCGGATATCCGCATCCGCATCCGCAACTGCGGATATCCGCATCATTTTTCCAATATCCGCATCCGCGGATATCCGCAATTGGATATCCGCAACCGCATCCGCATGTGCGGATAGTAAAAAATTACGTATCATGCAATCGATAAAAACTTTCAAAGGCAAAACTTTGTATTGAATGCAGAACCTCTTTCTGAGCGCCATACAGGCGACTATCTTGAAACTGTATTTGAAAAGATGCTGACAAAATGGAAGATTTCATTTAATGAAGTGCACTGCGTAGTCAGGGATTCGGGCACAAATATAAAAAAAAGCACTTTCTCTGGCAAGAGTGAAAAATGTAGATTGCTTTGCACACCAAACTCAGATAGTAGTTAAAAATTAAATTATGAGTCAAAAATATGTATCCGATTTAATAACCAAATGTAGGTTAATTGCTACGCATTTCAATCACTCCGTTGTAGCCCAAAATGAGCTGAAGAAAATACAAACAAGATTAAATGTTCGTCCACTTTCTGTCATGCAAGATATTCAAACAAGCTGGAATTGTAGTTTGCATATGCTTGAGAGGATGAGCGAAATTAATGAGGCCATTTGCCTTTATGCTTCAAGCAGCACAAAAATAAAGCCTCTAACAGATGACGAAAATGACATTTTAAATAATTGTATTAATATCCTTAAGCCTTTTGAAGAATTAACAAAGACTATAAGTTCAGCTGAATCATGTTTGTCAGATGTGATACCACTTGTTTCAACATTGAAAGTTGTGTTAACAAATGTTATTAAGTCTAAGGGAGTTTCAAGGATGACTGAAACATTAATGAAGGAGATGAACGACAGATTTGAAAACCTGGAAAATGATGATGCTTATACAATTGCAACCTTTTTAGATCCTAGGTACAAAACAAAATTTTTTAAACCACTTGTTTCTCAGAATGTTAAAATCAAATTAGGATGCTTATGCGATGAGATGATAGAAACAGCTAAAATAACGCCTTTCAAGAAAAAGCAAAAGCTCTCAGATACAAAAGAAACAAAATCTGTTAGCTTAAGCATTGCTAAATCAATGAAAGATCTTCTAGCTTCCAGCAGCAATGAAGAATCACAATCAGAAGTGTCAAAGGATACAATATCGATTATTGAAAATTATCTGAAAAACTCCCACGTTTGGAGGCAGATAAAGACCAACTGGTTTGGTGGAGAGATAATTGCAAAAGTTTCCCTTTTCTTGCTGAGCTGGCAAGGACTTATTTAGCATGTCCTTCAACTAGTGTTGCTAGTGAGCGTCTTTTCAGTGGAGCAGGCCTCATTTACGACGAAAAGCTAACCAAACTTTCACCTGAAAGAGCCCAAAAGCTTTTATTTCTAAAAAATAACTTACCAATTATTAACTTCAAATGGAAATGTGAAACTGTGAAGTGTGAAGGTAATACTGAATTACTGGCTATATATATATATATATATATATATATATATATATATATATATATATATATATATATATATATATATATATATATATATATATATATATATATATATATATATATATATATATATATATATATATATACCTTTTTCCAAATGGGTGGAGGTTGGGGAAAGAGGTTGGTGGGGTGTTCAAGAGTTGGGTCCCCGTCCCACACCCTGGTAACATAGATTCTGGATATTATATTTAAAATTCCAAGAATCTATGGCAAAAATTCCGAAAAAATTAAACTATCCGCATCCGCATCCGCATCTGCGGATATCCGCAATTGAATATCCGCAACCGCATCCGCATCCGCGGATAGTAAAAAATTACTATCCGGTCCACTCTAATATATATATATATATATATATATATATATATATATATATATATATATATATATATATATATATATATATATATATATATATATATATATATATATATATATATATATATATATATATATATATATATATATATATATATATATATATATATATATATATATATATATATATATATATATATATATATATATATATATATATATATATATATATATATATATATATATATATATATATATATATATATATATATATATATATATATATATATATATATATATATATATATATATATATATATATATATAGTATTATATATATATATATATAATAGAACAGTATTTCTAAAATAAAAATAGAAAACTAGCAATAATCGATAATATATTTATATAATAAATGACTTGGATAGTCAACCATTATCATCACGCCTTCAGAAGGAAGAGAAGAAAGGTCAAAAGTGGAGATCCTATCCCATTATTCTCCGTCAGTAAAAGTTCCCGAGGAATCCTTGAGGCTCCTGAAGTACCTCCAACTTCTGATCGTGAGCGAGGATTCGCAAAACGTATAATTATAGAACTTTTCACTTTTTTCATGGATGATGTAGAAATAAGTACATGTCTGAAGTGGATATATATATATATATATATATATATATATATATATATATATATATATATATATATATATATATATATATATATATATATATATATATATATATATATATATATATATATATATATATATATCAGCTGTACTAGACGGCCACTGTTCTTCCTTTAAATATATTAATAGTGTTGTTCCTCAGGATTCTGTCCTATTCCAAAAAAGTTTTTCTACTTTTCATTAATAACCTTCTCTCTACTACTTCATCTCCTATCCACTCCTATGTTGATGACTCCACCCTTTATTACTCCTTTCAGTTTGAAAGAAGTCCATTTCAACAGGAGTTGATAAACTCGAGGAGGGTATCCTTGGAGCAACTAACCTTTGATCTTTCACGTATTTCAAATTGAGGAAGAGAAAAGATGGTCTTTTTCAATTCCTCAAAAACTCATTTCCTCCATCTTTTCACTCGACACAATCTTCCACACAACTATAATATTTTATTCGAAAACACACAACTCCAACATTCATCTGTTCTTAATATACTAGGTGTATATTTTTCTAGATCTTTCTTGGAAAGGTCACATTCTCTTTCTAAATAAGCTTCTAAGAGGTTGGGTGTTGTGAGTCTCCTTCGCATATTCTTTACGCCACCCCAGTTGCTTGTTCTCTATAGGGATGTTGTTCTCCCCTGTATTTAGTATGCTTCACATAATTGGGGTGGTTCCACTTATGCAGCTCTCCTTTAAAAGATGGAGTCTAGGGCTTTTCTTCTCATAAACTCTCTAGCTCTTACTAACTCTGTCTATACTATTGCTATTTCAATGGACACTGCCCTTCAGAACTCTCTCGTCGCATACTTTCTCCATTGAGATTGGGCTCGTGCGACACGCCTTTCTAAACAGTCGCATCCTTTCTTTATCCAACTCTCAGACCCCAGACTTGTCCGCTATGCTGTATCTTACATTTACTCTACTGGTAAAGTCTGGAACACACTCCCTTTATCTGTTTTCCCAACTTCTTTGATCGCACACTTTCAAAAGCCGTTATAATTAGACTTTTCCAACTCCGGTGGAAATTGGTAGGCCTCCGGCCTTTTCCGACCGAAAGAAATATATATATATATATATATATATATATATATATATATATATATATATATATATATATATATATATATATATATATATATATATATATATATATATATATATATATATATATATATATATATATATAATTTTTTTTTATTTATTTTTTTTTTTGTACATAAACAAAGGAAAAGTTATGAATTTGAAATGTGTTGTTTATAGTTTATTTTAATTAATTCATGACCATGAAGTCCTCCTCTACACCTTTTTGAAAGGAATTAAAATATTGTTTTCAAATTTGTTAGAAAATTTTTTTTATGTAATTTAAATTATATACTTGTACCTAATTAAAATTATTAACTTTTTAGAAGTTTATAAACGAGTATATATATATTATATATATATATATATATATATATATATATATATATATATATATATATATATATATATATATATATATATATATATATATATATATATATATATATATATATATATATATATATATATATATATATATATATATATATATATATATATATATATATATATAATCATCATTTGATATAGTATTTCGAATCAAAGGCAAGAAATTTGCTGATGATACTATCAATAATTGTTTTAATAAATAAAAAAATAAAAAAACGAGAGAGAGTACAGAATGCGCAGAATATTTTTTTTTTTTTTTTTTTTTTTTAAACTCAAACGAAAAACGTTCGCATATTTTTCAAATTAATTATAAAATGTTTAGTTCGGTGGATGTAAAATTCGAGTAATAGGATATTTATATTTTTTTTACTTTTGAAGAAAAAAATAACATAATAATAATACTAATAATAATGACACGCATTATTAATGTTACTTATAAGGATAATAATAATAATAATAATAATAATAATAATAATAATAATAATAATAATAATAACAATAATAATAATAATTTCATAAAAGGAAACAATAACTAACCATTTCAATAACCTGGTAATTTTTTAGTTTTTGCTATTATTATTATTAGTATCATTATTATTCTTATTATTATTATTATAATATATTTTTTAGTATGTTTTTATTATTTTATATCATTTGTTTTTGTATTTAATTATTTTAATTATCTATTATTATTATTATTATTATTATTATTATTATTATTATTATTATTATTATTATTATTATTATTATTATTATTATTATTATTATTATTATTTTTATTTTTATTTTATTTTTTTTAAATATATTTTCATTAATTTATTTCATTCGATTTTTTAAAAGTATTTTTATTATTATTTTTATTACCATTATTTTTAATATTTATTTTTAAGGAAATAAAAATATGGAAGGAATGCAAATAATTTCGGGAAAAGGAAAGAAATTAAAAAATAGATCACCATTTTTCACGCTCTTGACCGTAATTTATTTACTTTATTATTCAATTATGCAAATAAGTTGAAGAAAATGGATGAAAATTTGTGACTCCAGTCTAACCCTGGGGGGTGGGGTGGGGGCCATCCCCATCCTTGCTCCCTACGAGGCTTCATCTCTTAAACAAATGATAATTTCTCTTTATATTAACTTATAAAAATTACCTTTCCCCTTATATAATATTCTCAACATTTTAAAGTCGAGAGTAGTTTTCTTATGTGAACATTCATACACAGCTACACAGATTTATGCACACACGCTCACACACAGGTTCACATGTAAATAAATCTTATGTGTAATGGATAGTAAAAGAGGGATCAAAATATTTGAAATTTTCAAGCATTTAATCTGTGTATTTAAAATCGTATTGCAAAATGTATCGCAAGGATCCTCCATTTTGGTCATTGAAAAGAATTAATATATTTCAAAATAATTAATATTAATGTAAAAAAAATATTATTAATATTTTAATATATTTCAGCCGTTTAGTATTTAGTTTAGTTTTAGTATTTAAAATCGTATTGCAAAATGTATCGCAAGAATCCTCCATTTTAAGTCATTGAAAAGAATTAATATATTTCAAAATAATTAATATTAATGTAAAAAAATATTAATATATTAATATATTTCAGCCGTTACTCCCCCTTTTTGATATGGAAAATCCATCACTCAATTTACCCTATTTACCATCCATTTACCTATTTATCATAATCCTTAACTGAATTTCATCATTCAGATATTGTACAATAATGGATGAAAATTTATTTCTGAAAAGAAACTGAATTGCTATCATATTCTTTCTTCAAATTTACTAGAATTTCTAGAATTTTTTTTTTTTTTTTAAATGGATATTTGTACAAAATCATATTTATTATTTTGTTTTGGATTCCTTATCTCTATGGAAGTTTTTAAATTTTATATAAAAAGAGAGGACATTCCAATTTGCTGGTTTTAGAGTTTGATATTGATTTTAGAGATTTTACAGTCCTTATTGTCTTTCCTGATTGCAGCCTCGTTAGTCTTATAGATGGCAAAGCAGAACATTCATCCCTTTTGTTAAAGTCATATCAGAGCTTGTATATTCTCCAGAGGAAATCGTATTTGAACGTGGGAGCAGTTCATGCATTAACTATAACAAAATAATATATTATATCATAAGTAACGAAGGTTTTTAAAGCGTTCATGTAGCAGAAGATATTGCATATATACACATACATACATAGATAAATACACCCACAAGTAAGCAGAGTAAGCAGGATAATTTGCATTCCCTGTTTTTTATATATATATATATATATATATATATATATATATATATATATATATATATATATATATATATATATATATATATATATATATATATATATATATATATATATATATATATATATATATATATATATATATATATATATATATATATATATATATATATATATATATATATATATATATATATATATATATATATATATATATATATATATATATATATATATATATATATATATATATATATATATATATATATATATATATATATAATATAAACAGGGAATGCAAATTATCCTGCTTACTCTCATTTGCCGTCACAAGGCAGAATATAAACAGTCCCGATATTGTCTTAAAAATACTTTTGGAGATGATTAGGCAACGTCATCTCCACTGGCCATTGTGTGACTATTGTGGCCAAAAGTCTCTCTGATAAAGGGCAAATTTAATTTAATTTTCAATTTTGATATAAAATTATTTTATATATTTTTTAAAATGGGAACGCGATAATTTGTGAATTTATTATTGAACAGATTTAGTCCAATATTAATTATTTATCAAAAAAATGTGAAAATCTGCTGACTTCTTCCTTCCTCCAGGAAATCTTCAAGTTATTAAAACAATCTTAAAACATATTATTAATAATTGTTCCATGCATTTTCATCATTTACATAAGTTGAAATACATTTATTTGGTTTTGATTAAACTTAGATAGTTCAAATAAGCCTTTTTTTTTATAACTTTATACTATTATATATATATATATATATATATATATATATATATATATATATATATATATATATATATATATATATATATATATATATATATATATATATATATATATATATATATATATATATATATATATATATATATATATATATATATATATATATATATATATATATATATATATATATATATATATATATATATATATATATATATATGGTTGACTTTGCGCATCATGCAATTTAAATCTAATAAAGATCCAATAAAACATTGATAGAATAAAATATTAAATTCTTTTAATTTTAAATTATTTGCCAATATCGCTGGAGAGGCAATATTAAATTAAATAATAAGGAAATACAAATTTAGTTTGTGTGAAATATATATATATATATATATATATATATATATATATATATATATATATATATATATATATATATATATATATATATATATATATATATATATATATATATATATATATATATATATATATTATATATATATATATATATATATATATATATATATATAATATATATATATATATATATATATATATATATATATATATATATATATATATATATATATATATATATATATATATATATATATATATATATATATATATATATATATATATATATATATATATATATATATATATATATATATATATATATATATATATATATATATATATATATATATATATATATATATATATATATATATATATATATATATATATATATATATATATATATATATATATATATATATATATATATATATATATATATATATATATATATATATATATATATATATATATATATATATATATATATATATATATATATATATATATATATATATATATATATATATATATATATATATATATATATATATTATATATATATATATATATATATATATATATATATATATATATATATATATATATATATATATATATATATATATATATATATATATATATATATAATATATATATAAGGAAAGCTGAAATATGAAGAAAGATATAAAAAACAGATAGACAGGTGAATGTCCTGTTTGATGCATAAATAGAGAAGGAGGGAAAGGGCAATGGGGAAGGATTGAGGGGGAGGAGTGGGGGAAAGGGAAATCGAAGCTTTACGTGATAAAATTAGAAACGAACAAATTTGCTTTTGGTTATTTTTGCATGAAAACTTTGAGTTTGTTTTGATATTTTTAATAAACATTGAAAAGCTAAGTGGGAAATTTTGCATATATATATATATATATATATATATATATATATATATATATATATATATATATATATATATATATATATATATATATATATATATATTATATATATATATATATATATATATATATATATATATATATTATATATATATATATATATATATATATATATATATATATATATATATATATATATATATATATATATATATATATATATATATATATATATATATATATATATATATATATATATATATATATATATATATATATATATATATATATATATATATATATATATATATATATATATATATATATATATATATATATATATATATATATATATATATATATATATATATATATATATATGATATGAACTCATCTCCAGATTCCTTGTAA
>SEYY01020231.1:55000-60000 GCA_009176605.1 Armadillidium nasatum
AAATAAATAAAAAAATAAATAAATGATTTATTTAAATATCTTCTTCTTCTTCAGTCTTAAATGTGAAAGCATCCGTATTTGTTATATTAAACATAGATCTTTTTTTTAGTTGTTACTCTGTACTCCACACTTAAGTGTTGTTCTCTTCCTTCGTGGTTCAAATAAAAGTCGTCTCTCCGTCGGGTTCTTTGATGGACCCGGCTTCATTAGTATACTCTGCCCTGCAGATACAGTTGGTTAATTATGAGGTCCATCTGTTGTCATTCTTGCCATGTGGTGAACTATCCAGTTCCACTTTAATCTACTAATCTCCTAATAGATGTCACGGACTTCTATAGTTATTATATATATATATATATATATATATATATATATATATATATATATATATATATATATATATATATATATATATATATATATATATATATATATATATATATATATATATATATATATATATATATATATATATATATATATATATATAGTAAATAAATTGCATTTTTAGTATAAAATTTCCACCTAAAATATAATTTGAATATCTTTTCTGAAGATATTAAATGAAAGTTATTTTTAAAGAATATTTTTTTTTTATCATTTTTCTTTTTCATTTTTTATTTCCATCTTTCTGTGTGTGTGTGTGTGTGTGTGTGTGTGTTGTGTGTTTCTTTCTTTCGTTCCGTTGGAAGATCATTCATGATCATATCTCTTATAAAATATGCATACAAGGAATAAATATTTAAAGGTAATAAATATTTATTTATGTATATGTATGCGTGAATCAATAGAATATTTTATGTATACGAGTACGAGTATATGTAAAAATTGCCAAGTTTACAATTTCATATATATATATATATATATATATATATATATATATATATATATAATATATATATATATATATATATATATATATATATATATATATATATATATATATATATATATATATATATGTACGTTATTCGTATTGCTTACCAATCGTAGTCCCGTGGTTGTACAAACCCCAACTATGAAGAGTCTATAAACCCTATATAAACAAAGATCTCAAAATGAGCAGGTAAAAGGTTAACATTGAATCGAAATTCGCACAAACTCTAGAATAGAAATGACACACTGTAAAAGAGGGTAATGGCAGTTGACTTATCTCGGGTACAGTAGATATGAAGGGACTGTATATTTTCCAATGTATTCTAAGCAGTGTGGATGCGTAACAGAAACATATAAACGTGAGGAGGTAGATCACCTAAACTTTGTAGAATAGCGCATGTAAAATAGTATACATGAAAGATAGCAAAATAATGCAGCTAGTGGGGCAAGGTTTTGTTGCGTAATGCTAAGAATTAAATTTTATTATTGTCATTTAGTTTAGAAGAAATGCTTGAAATGTTATCTTCGTACAGCAATACAAGTCTCAAATTGTCGTATCATGGACTGACGAACTTGCTCCAGGATTCCGGGAGTGCTTCTTGTAACACCGATGGCTTGTTTTGTAAAGTCGCGAAGAATATCACCAACAGCAACTAGTGTTTTAGAAAAAAAAGTTGCTGTAAAGGGTCCCAAAATGAAATAATTTAAAGATAACGTAAAATGGCAAGTGGAATGTTGTTCGTCAACTCTTGTTTCGAAAACCGTCAGTGTACGAACATCCGGATATTGTGTCTGGCAAAAACATCGGACCTGATAGATGAAAACCAACAATACCGGCCTTTATATTTCAACATTTACTGATATCTAGATTATATCATTAGGATTGGCGTCGACTCGTGGATTTTCATTGTAAATATTCATTATCGAATTTCTTACAAATTTTGCCTCATCCATAGAACGAAGGAATGAAACTGTGGATCGTTGTCGGAGAAGCCAATGACAAATCTGTAACCATGATAGGTAATCTTAAAAGTTGAAGGCCTGTACTAGCTGCACGTGGAAAGGGTAAATTTGTTGATCTTGGAGGGTTCTCCATACTGTCACATGCAAAAAGTGAGTGTCAAGTTATGGAAAGCTTACGATGTGTCTTGTAGCACCACAGTTGGTTGTTTGGCTTCGAAAGATACCATACTCCAAGACGCTGGTGGATCCCTATACAGGATATCCTTTCGAGTAGGTTTCTACACAGAGCCGATTTTCTAAATTCTAATTCCCATTTGCTTGTTCATGCATACCAGCAGATTCCTCCGATGTGTACTCTATACCATAAGATCGCTTTATATTTATTTCGGCGCAACACTTGGCGTATTCTTTCCTTGGCTACGTTTCAATCCCAAAATTTGATGCAACATACATCACGAAATACTACAGTATTGCTGGTGGTCTTGTCTTACACGAAGGAATACGGTCGTGATTCAAATCACTTGTCAAGGTGTTGGTTTGTGTCTAAGGTTTACCGCATCTATAAGCCATATATATGTATATATATATATATATATATATATATATATATATATATATATATATATATATATATATATATATATATATATATATATATATATATATATATATATATATATATATATATATATATATATATATATATATATGGCACTAGGTCCAGGGTTTGAATACTCGAGGAGGAAGTGTACTGGCATCGCAGAGAGGTTGTCTTCTGTTTTAAAGAGCACCATGGTCATACGGTTTGCGTGTCGGTCTTGGAAACACTAGGTCCAGGGTTCGAATACTCGAGAAGGAAGTGTACTGACATCGCAGAGAAGTTAAGTCTTGTTTTTCCTCCTGTATTTTAATCTTCCTCTCTTCAAGACTTCCGTCTGTGCCCACCTGAGAGATGTACGTTAGGTTCGGGTCTCAGTGGGTTTTCTTCCTCTTTATTTGTATCTGTCCCCTTCATGAAAAGGGCTCTGCCCGTGAGTGGTGGTGAACTGTAATATATATATATATATATATATATATATATATATATATATATATATATATATATATATATATATATATATATATATATATATATATATATATATTAGTGATGGATCAGATGTCATATTTTCTCATTTACGGATGTGGATGCGAATGTCGAAATTGATGAAATGAGGATGGGGTGTGAATGCGGATGTAGAACTTTCGTCAAGCGCTGATGTGGATGAAGATGTTAATTTTGATACGGATGTTGAATTTTCGAAAGTGCGGATGCAGATACAGATGAGGATTTTAATTTTGATGAGGATGAGAATGCGTATGCCATTACTAATATATATATATATATATATATATATATATATATATATATATATATATATAAATATATATATATATATATATATATATATATATATATATATATAGTCTTTGTCGACCTAAGAAAAGCATTCGATACAGTACCTAGGAGGAGACTGTGGGAGGTCTTGGAGGAAAGTTATGGAGTAAACAGAGGATAATGCAAGGCACTGAAAAGTATGTATAAAGTGACGAAATGTAATGTTAGGACGGGTTTTTAAAAACGATAGATGGTTTGATGTGGACAAAGGAGTTAATCAGGGAAGTGTTTTATCACCTTTATTATTCATTGCTTATATGGATAAAATTATAGGTGAGGTGAGAGAGGATATGAGAAACCTGGGAGGAGACATCATGGCCTATGCTGATGATTTGGCACTATGGGGTGAGAATAGAGAGGAATTAGAGAGAATAGTGAGTAACTTAACAGAGAAACTAAGGGAAAGAGATTGCAAGTAAATACGGAGAAAACTGAGGTGATGATAATGGGTAGGGGGAGAGAGGAGGAGGAGTGGGAGTTTGAGCTAGATGGAGAGATCTTGGGGAAGGTAAAAAAGGTTAATTACCTGGGAGGAGTGTATACGGAGGATGGGGGAAATGATGTGGAGATTGCACATAGAATAGTACAGGTAGGGAGAGCAGCAGGAGCTGTGTACCCGCTGCTGAAGGATCAACATATGGGTTTGGAGGTAAAAAGAGTAATTTACGAAAATGTGTTGACACCAATAATGATGTATGGAGCAGAAACGTGGTGCACTACTAGAAGACAGGAAAGTAGGATTCAAGCAACAGAAATGAGGATGCTGAGAGCTATGATTGGAAAAACCAGAAGAGATAGGATAAGGAACGAGAGGGTGAGACAAGAGGTGGGAGTGGTACCGGTGTTGAGGAGAATAGATGTGGCGAGGTTGAGGTGGTGGGGTCATCTGGAAAGGATGCCGGAATATAGAATTGCGAAGAGAAGATGGAATTGGACGCCAAATGGAAGAAGGCCAAGGGGCAGACCTAGGAAGAAATGGAAGGAATCGGTGCAGGATGCGTTGAGAAGATGGGGGATGCCCACGATGGAGAAATACAGGGAAGAAGAATGTGGGAAGACAGAAATGAGTGGAGAAGACTGCTGAGTCCACTGACAGGTCGCGGTTTCCTGGACCCCGACCTTCCTGGGGGAGGACAGTAAGTATATATATATATATATATATATATATATAATATATATATATATATATATATATATATATATATATATATATATATATATATATATATAATATATATATATATAAAGTTGAGATTGCTTCTTTCCTTGTGAACCTTAATCAAATTAGAAAGGTTAAAGCCAATGGTAAGGATTTCCACATACTCATTTAATACATTGTGAACTTTTCACACAGTATCTCTGTCAGTCTTCAGCACTAACTAAATTTTGAAAATTTCCATTTTAAAATAGAATCTAAATTCATTAACTATGTATACGATTTAAAATAATAATATTAACAATAAAATAATAAAAAAGTAATAATATTGATACTGAAATAACATAAATAAAAATAAAAAGGCTGGACTATTTTGGGAAAAAGAACTTCATTATTGAGTGAAAAGGACAACAGAAGAAGCTTAATCATTTAAGGATGTGCAATGTGTTTTATATATAATATACTCCAATATCCTTCGATCAAGAAGGGAAGACGCATGTTGAAGGATAGAGAAATTAAAAGAAGAAAAATGGTGGGTAACTCCATTGTCTTTTATGGCAGTGTTTA
>SEYY01020231.1:62500-72500 GCA_009176605.1 Armadillidium nasatum
TCTTCTTCTTCTTCTTCTTCTTCTTCTTCTTCTTCTTCTTCTTCTTCTTCTTCTTCTTCTTCTTCTTCTTCTTCTTTCTTCTTCTTCTTCTTCTTCTTCTTTCTTCTTCTTCTTCTTCTTCTTCTTCTTCTTCTTCTTCTTCTTCTTCTTCTTCTTCTTCTTCTTCTTCTTCTTCTTCTTCTTCTTTCTTCTTCTTCTTCTTCTTCTTCTTCTTCTTCTTCTTCTTCTTCTTCTTCTTCTTCTTCTTCTTCTTTCTTCTTCTTCTTCTTCTTCTTCTTCTTCTTCTTTCTTCTTTTCTTCTTTTTCTTTTCTTCTTCTTCTTCTTCTTCTTCTTCTTCTTCTTCTTCTTCTTCTTCTTCTTCTTCTTCTTCTTCTTCTTCTTCTTCTTCTTCTTCTTCTTCTTCTTCTTCTTCTTCTTCTTCTTCTTCTTCTTCTTCTCTCTTCTTCTTCTTCTTCTTCTTCTTCTTCTTCTTCTTTCTTCTTCTTCTTCTTCTTTCTTCTTTCTTCTTCTTCTTCTTCTTCTTCTCTTCTTCTTCTTTTCTTCTCTTACTTCTTTCTTTATTATCTCTATTCTTTTCCTTCCTCTCTTACGTCATCATCCTTCTATTTTCTTTCTCCTCATTACTTCCTTTTTCTTTTAATCCTTCTCCATCATTCTCTTCCCTTCTTCTTCTCGTTACTTCCTTCGTTACTTCCTTTTCCTTTCTTTTATATTTCTCCTTCACATGATATTACTCCTTTATTTTCTTTAAGTATCCTTTCTATCTTCTATTTTATTACTTTTATACTTATCTGAATATCTTTATTTATATTTTTCTTTATTTTTTCTTTATTTTCTTTTATTTTTAAGTCTTTTTCACCTTTCCTTTTTATTTGAAGTCACATCAAATTGATGAATTTTTTTTTTTTTTTTTTTTTTTTTTTTTTATGGGTACCATAGTTAACTCACATACCGAAAGGCCGTGCCAATTTACTCTTTATTTCAAATCTCTACAAGTTAGATGATAAAAACTTGAAAAAAAAAAAAAAAAAAAAACCTTTGGTGAATAAAAAATCGATTTTAAATGTGGTTTGTATGAATAATTCATGCATAAAACATGCATGCCCTACATTCATTTTTAGAAGTGCTCATTAGTCCTTAAGTTTTTCTTCATTGTCTTTGAGTAAAATATTCGATTGTAATCCTTAAAATATATATATATATATATATATATATATATATATATATATATATATATAATATATATATATATATATATATATTATATATATATATATATGTATATATATATATATAATATATATATATGTATATATATATATATATATATTTATATATATATATATATATATATATATATATATATATAATATATAATATATATATATATATATATATATATATATATATATATATATATATATATATATATCACTATCACCTTTCCCACTTTCGTGGGGTGGTGCCTTACAGACATACCCATTCTTACCTTTCAACATCTTTCACCACCGCTCTCCATCTCACTCTGTCCTTCGCAAGTCTTCTACCCTCTTCTAAGCTCAAATTCCTTCCACCCAAAATCTCTGTCACTCCATCCATCCATCTCCACTTTGGCCTTCCCCTCCCCCTACCCCCATGCACCTCAGATCTAAGTACCTTGCCCACCATTTTGTCCTCATTTATTCTACACATATCTCCAAACCATTTTAGCACACCCTCCTCCGCTCTATCAACTACATCCCTCTTCTATTTACACATCTCCCTTATTCTTTCATTTCTAATCCTATCAATCCTTCTCAATTTACATATCGCTCTCAAACTTTTCATCTCAAAGACATTCAAACTTTTCCTCGCCCGAGCATTTGTCATCCACGTTTCACACCCATACATTACAGAAGGTAAACACATACATCCAAACATTATTATCTTTATTTCTTTCGAAATTTTTCCTTTCTTCCATACTTCTCTTAGGACTCCCAACACTTTCATTCCCTCTACCACTCTATACTTTACTTCTTTTTCCATCCCACCCTTACCTTCCACCAACATTCCTAGATATTTGAACTCATCCACCTCTTCAAGTTTCCTTTCCCCTACTTCTACACTCCCCCATTCCTCCCTCCACATCTCATCATCCCCACCTCCAATCCTCATAACTTTACTCTTCACTGGATTGACTTTCAATCTCATGTTTGAACATTTTCTCTCAAACTCTCTCACAAGTATTCGCAACTCTTCTCCAGATTCTTCCACCAATGCCGCATCATCTTCAAAAAGTAAAGCATTCACATCCCATTCACCCTCCATATTTCCCAACCTAATACCCTTCCCTTTTCTCTCCATTTCTCTAACTACACCATCCATCGATAGATTAAATAACCATGGCGACATTACACATCTCTGTCTCCATCCCACTCCTATGCTAAACCAATCCGATAGTTCCCTCTTCACCCTCACTCTTGATCTACAATTCGTATATATAAATATATATATATATATATATATATATATATATATATATATATATATATATATATATATATATATATTATATATATATATATATATATATATTATTATATTTTTTTTATTTTTTTTTTTTATTTTTTTTTTTTTATTTCTCCTCTGGTGGGCAAAGGCCAGAGGCTACCATTGTTCCACCAGAGTTGGGTGGAAAGTCGGAAACATGGTCAATTTACAGGCCGACATGACCTGATACACGGCGTTTAAAGGTGCTTAAGTCATAGGAAGTTGGGAAAATAGATGAAGGAAGTGTGTTCCAGACTTTACCAGTAGAGTACATGTAAGATTGAGCATAGCGGTTAAGTCTGGGGTCAGAGTTGGACAGAGAAAGGATGAGACTGTGTAGAAAGACGAGTCGCACGAGCCCTTCTTAAATGGAGGAGGTATGCGACGAGAGAGTTCAGAAGAGCAGTGTCCATTGTAATAGCGATAGTATAGAGAGAGTGACGCAACAATTCGACGGGCAGAAAGAGATTGGAGAGAATTAGTGAGAGCAGGAGAGTTGATAAGGCGAAAAGCTCTAGACTCCACCTTTTCCAGGAGAGCTGTATGAGTGGAACCACCCCAGATGTGTGACGCATACTCCATACAGGGGCGAACAACACCCCTATACAGAACAAGCAACTGGGGTGGTGTGAAGAAATACTGAAGGCGCCTCAGAACACCCAACCTCTTAGAAGCTTGTTTAGAAAGAGAAGTAATGTGATCTTTCCAAGAAAGATCACGAGAAAAAGAAACACCGAGAATATTAAGGAGAGATGAAGGTTTGAGTTGCGTGTTTTCGAAGAAGATATCGTAGTTGTGTGGAAGATTGTGTCGAGTAGAGAGATGGAGGAATTGAGTTTTGGAGGCATTTAAAACGACCATGTTTTCTCTGCCCCAATTTGAAATGAGAGATAGATCAGAGGTTAGTTGCTCCAAGGCCACCCTCCTTGCCTCTATTAACTGTTGCTGGGAGGGGCGTCCTTTCAAATTGAAAAGAGTAATGAAGGGTGGAGTCATCAGCATAGGAGTGGATAGGAGATGAAGTAATAGAGAGAAGGTCATTAATGAAAAACAGAAAAAGTGTTGGGGATAGGACAGATCCTTGAGGAACACCACTATTAATAGATTTATAGGATGAACGGTGGCCGTCTACAACAGCTGCTATAGAACGACCAGAAAGGAAATCAGAGAGAAGGTCACAGAGAGAAGGATAGATTCCGAAAGAGGGAAGTTTGGAAATCAAAGCTTTGTGCCAGACTCTATCGAAAGCTTTCGATATGTCCAGCGCCACAGCAAAAGATTCACCGAAATGCCGAAGAGCGGAGGACAAGAGTCAGAGAGAAGGGAAAGAAGATCACCAGTAGAGCGTTTCTTTCGAAAGCCATACTGGCGATCTGAGATAAGATTAGAAGAATTGAGATGTTTCCAAATCTTCCTGTTAAGGATAGATTCGAAAACTTTAGAAAGAACGGAGGTTAAAGAAATAGGACGATAGTTAGAGGGCTGAGAGGGGTCCCCCTTCTTCGGCACAGGCTGAATGAGCGCACGTTTCCAGCAAGAAGGGAAGGTTGAAGTAGAAAGACATAGACGAAAAGTTTTCCAAGGCAGGGTGCAAGCTCGGAAGCACAAGTTTTGAGAACCACAGGAGGGATACCATCAGGACCGTATGCCTTCTTAGTGTTAAGCTCAGAGAGAGCAGAAGTGACGTCTTTAGAAGAAATTACAATTTTAGGCGTAAATGAGTTAGAGGGGGTTGAAGGAGTAGGAACAGCTCCGGAATCGTCTAAGGTTGAATTTAAGGCAAAAGTTTGAGCAAAGAGTTCAGCTTTAGAGGAAGGCAAAACGGCAGTTGTACCGTCAGAAGATACTAGAGGAGGGAAAGAGGAAGAAGCAAAGTTAGAGTTGACATTTTTTGCAAAATGCCAGAAAGGGCGAGAGGAAGAGGAGCCAGAAAGATTATTGCATTTGCGACGGAGAAAAGAGTTTTTTTAGTATCTCGAAGAATAGATTTTGCACGATTCCGGGATGAAATATAAGATGCATGAGATTCTGGAGTTTGAAGACGACGGTAGTCCCTGAAGGCAGCATCCCTGCGGCGGATAGCACGAGAACAAGCAGAGTTAAACCAAGGTTTATTAGGTTTAGTGGAAGGGAAAGAATATGGAATGTACGCCTCCATGCCAGAGAGAATCACCTCAGTTATGCGTTCAGCGCACTCCGAGGGACCCCTCCCACGGAAACAGTAATCATTTCATGGAAAATCAGAAAAGTACGACCGCAAGTCAGACCAGTTAGCACCGAAGTGCCAGAAACGTCTCCTCGCCGATGGCGGGGCCGTTCTTGCGGAAGAATTGAAGAGACAGGACAAGATACGGAGATAAGAAGGTGATCGGATGAACCCAGAGGAGGAAAGAGTTTAACAGTATAAGGAGAAGGATTAGAGTAGAAGGTCTAGAATGTTGGGTTCATCACCAAGACGGTCAGGGATACGGGTAGGGAGTTGCACCAACTGCTCAAGGTTGTTCTGGATAGAAAATTGGAAGGCGAGTTCACCAGCTGGATCTTGGGAACTAGATGAAAGCCATTGGCGGTGGTGAACATTGAAATCACCTAATATGATGATTTCAGAGAAAGGAGAAGAAGAAAGAATGTGTTCTATTTTGGAGTTAGCAAGAATTTTGGATAGTCTGTAGAGTTAGGAGATAAGTAGACAGACAGATAAATTTAGTTGTAGAGTTGCAAGAAAGTTAAGCCATAAGGTTGAGAATTCACTCCAAATTAGACTAGCGCACATAGCGCAGAGAGTAGATAGGAGGAAACAGAGTACAGAGCACTCAAACAGATTGAGGTTAGAAGAAGAAATTTAAATATGTTGCAGAATAAGACCACGGGCAAGTCGGCATAGAACGGAGTTGGTGATGGAAAGGAATGAGGGGCATTCTTTGATGCCGCCCCTCGTAATCTGAGGCAGTAGCATATTAAAGGTAATCCCATATTAGACACTCCATGACACACTAGAGACCTCTGAGAAGGTGATCTAGGCGGTTAAGCCCAGTGACTTTCATCTCTTTAATTTATATATATATTTTATATATATATATATATATATATTATATATATTATATATATATATTATATATATATATTGTGTGTGTGTGCATGTGTGTGTTTAGAAGTATGCTTTTGTGTTTTTAAGTTATACTCTTTTTTTTTTTTTTTTTTTTTTTCCTATCTTTTAAAAATTTTCCTATTTACTTTTTTCTTGTTTATAAGTGAATATTTATTCAAATATGAATAAAAGCTCGAAGCGCTCAAACAGCACAAACAAATTTACTGGTTCGTGCACACACATACACGTTAAAATAGAAGAATAAAAAGTTTTAGGATTTGTAATATATACAGAATACTTTTAATGTCATTTTTATAAAATTTTATATTTGAATTCAGATGTTGTTCAAACAAATATATTTCATATATCTGTCTAATTTCTTTTGTTTGAGTGGAATAAAGAGAGATTTGAGTGTCGTTGAAAAGACAGGGATTTCTGTTGAAAACTAACTAGTTGAGAGGCTATTCAGTGGTTCTGGATTGTGAACAGAAGATATTTAGAATGCTAAAAAAAAAATCCTCATTGGTGAGAAAGAATGACAGAAACTGTTACGGAGACCCAGACAGAGATTGTGATGGAGACAGAGACTATGAAAGTGACGTGTTCAGGAATTTAAAGGGGAGATACAGAGTTGATGGACGGAGTTAGGAGGTTGTTTATGTAACACTAGAAAAAGATCTGCATATTAATATGACACATAAGCAAAATGGATCACAATTAAAGAGAGTAAAATCAATGAATATACAAATAAAGAATAGCTCAGAAAAAGTGATGATTTTGGTATGCGTTCACTTATTTGTCAAATACTTTAAATGTAAATTAAAGCAACTAAGTAGTAAATTATAAATTAAAATAGTAATAACAATAGTAATAACGAAAATAATTATAATAATATCAACAATAAAATAATAACTAATAATGACAACAAAAGCAAAAATAATAAAAATAAGTAGACTGGCATCAATAATAATTACAAAAATAAAACCAAAAATAATCGGAATAGAATAATAATAAAAAAAAAAAAAAATAATAAATAAAAAATAAAAAAAAAATAAAAATAAATATAAAAAAAAAAAATAAATTAAAATTAAAAAAACATACCAAAACCAACAATAAAAAAAATAAAATGATCATGAAAATAAAGAAAAAAGTTTATCAAGTAAAATGTGAAAGGGAAAATGAAAAATATGGAAATGGAAGTGGAAATGAAAATTAAAGTAAAGATGAAGGTAAGAATGAAGGTGAAAAAGAAAATGAGAATAGAACTCAAAGTAGAAATGTAAGTAAAATTAGAAATGAGGGTGGTAACGAAAGTAAAAAAATGATAAAAATGGAAATGAAGATGGGAAAGAAAGTGAAAATGAAAGTGAAAGAGAGGGTGAAAATAAAAATTAACTTATTAATAGTAATAATGAAAACAATAAGAATAGTAAAAAAATAATAATAATCAAATAGTAACAATGACAATGATAATAAATACAGTAGTAATAACAAATATTGAGAGACCGTAAAAAACGAAAAAGCAGTTAAAAATAAAACTACAAATAAAAACAAAAAGAAAACATCAAAATAACTAACCAGAAACCAAAACATATCACAGGAAAGATAAAATAGTCACAAGATATGGAGAATAACAGACGGGACATTGCCATTAAGGGGAGGGGAGAGCTTTTTTTATTAAATTTTTCATTATTTTAATTTTTGGAGCATTAATTTTTTTTTTGCTTTATTTTCATTTTTTAGCTGAAGATGAATGAATCCCTGTGATTCGAAACTCCCAAATAAAATATGTTCATCTTTGCGTTGACCTTAATTTTCACCATTATATATATATATATTATATATACTATATATATATATATATATATATATATATATATATATATATATATATATATATATATATTATATATATATATATATATATATATATATATATATATATATATATATATATATATATATATATATATATATATATATATATATATATATATATATATATATATATATATATATATATATATATATATATATATATATATATATATATATATATATATATATATATATATATATATATATTATATATATTAGCGTGAGAATTTTGGGCAAAGCGAAGGAGGGGTGATCGTTTAATAAATTAAAATGATGGGAAAACATAGGATAGGAAGTGGTTTTAGATGATACTTAGTTATTTAATAATAAGTTTACATAAAATAAAAAGGAAAAGGAAAAAAAATTTTTTCTTGGCTTCGTATTTAAAAGGTTCAAGCGAACATTTCAGAAGGGAATTTGACTCCTATGAGACACTCACCTACACCATCTTACAAGCATTTACGCATACAAATGCACAATTATGCAAGCCTACAAAAATGTAAATTAAAATTAATAATAATAATAATAATAATAATAATAATAATAATAAAGAGGAAAAGTGCTTGCGCAATATTCTAAACTCCCACCTAATGCCCATAGATAACAAGGAGATTAAAGTCACTTTATCACAAATCAAAATAACTATCTTCTTCCTTCAATACAAGAGATGCTCCAGACGACAACCATCATATTGTATACCAATTTAACTGCCCTGAGTCTGACTTTACGTCGACATATATTTACAAATAAATTGTCGGATAAGGCGTATCAACATCATTTCAAACCCTGCAAGATCTTAGCCCATTTTTACACGTCACATGGTTTATCAACCATATCTAAATATCTCCAAACATTTTACAACATTATATACGTCGTGTGAAGTGCAAAAATTGAAAATTGCAGAGGCATTCTACCTTAAGAACCGTAGACCTGATATTAATATAAAATTTAATGAATTATCAGTGAAACAACATTATTTGTATTAATTATTTATATGTGCATACTTAAAACTAAATCACACGCATTCTTAATTGAAAAACTTCCTCTAAAGATGTTTCAAGTACAGAGACGAAACGAGTCAGGAAATTACTATAAATATACTTTTCTACTTCTGTTGAAGATTGTTCTCAAGAATAATTTTAAAGGAAGTTCAACAATGTTCAAAAATAACTTTTCAGAAGTTTGAGAATCAAATATGAGACTTTTATTAAATCAAAAGCTGATACTGAATTCCTAAATAATAATAATAATAATAATAATAATAATAATAATAATAATAATAATAATAATAATAATAATAATAATAATAATAATAATAATAATAATAATAGGATTAAGAATAACAGAAGTATTAATTTCTGATATAAAAATACAATGTTTTATTATATGGCAGCGCTGTTCTCCTCCCATTTAGCAATAACACCCTCAAACAACTGCCCTCGCTCTCTCTTCTCAATAACTGAATAAACCTTCTCAAAAGTAAGCCTATTTCTTTTAGTACATTTCAAATACCATATTATTAAGGTTCGTTCTGATATTTGTTTCGCTATAAACGATCATGTTATTTGTATTACTCAAAAAAAAAAATAAATAAATAAATAAATAATAAAAAAAATTAAAATAAAAAAAAAAGAATAAATAAGTAAAGATAAATTTTTTATTTTTTTAAATAAAAATGTTTTTTCCTTACCGATTTTTATATCCTACTCTTTGCTTTCTCTTCTTTTGAGGTCTCTTTTAAGATAAAGTTTATATTAACAAATTATAAAATTAAATAAAATCTCTTATTTTTACTGTAAACTAAATAATTGAGAATGGGAGGTAAATGTTAATTAATATTTTAAATCTAATATAATATTAAACACCCTCGGCATATTAATTAGTCATTTACAATTATGCAGTTAAAATATTCTTTAAATGGAGTTTTCTTAAAAAATTAATATAAAATATAAAAAAATATTTAAATATCTGCCTTTAATATATATATATATATATATATATATATATATATATATATATATATTATATATAATATATATATATATATATATATATATATATATATATATATATATATATATACTTAATCATTTCATTTGCATGAGTACGTAATCATTAATCATAATTACTTTTATATCTTAATTTTTTGAAGTTTGTAATTTTTGAATTAAAATAATTGTTTTATTCCAATTTCGTGAAATTTTCATTTAGAGATAATTAGATCTCCATTATTTTAACATAAAAAAATAGGGGTCTTATTTGAGCTCACATGCGCGCACCAACACATCCACACACTCACACCCATAATGAGAATGGAAGGCTGGTATATATATATATATATATATATATATATATATATATATATATATATATATATATATATATATATATATATATATATATATATATATATATATATATATATATATATATATATATATATATATATATAATAATATCGAGGTTCAAACCTCCTATCCAGTTAACTGAAAGAACATAAAAAA